>VDFB02252616.1:232287889-232328534 GCA_007258455.2 Sequoia sempervirens | reverse complement strand
CAACTAAGTATTTCTTTAGTCAGAATGATTTTAAAAATAAAAAATAACAATACTCTTTTGTAGAGCTCGGAGTGGTGAATCCAAATATATGAGTTTTTTTATATTTTGATTAGTTTTAATATATTTAATTTTTAAAATAATGCAAGTAGGTTGTTAAAGATAAAAAAGAGGTTGATTAGAAATTAAAAAAATAGTAAAACATATATATTTATTTTAAAAAGTATATAGTGCACTAGAGGAGAGAATCCTCTTCAAAAGGGTATAATTTATTTTTTGAAAATGATTAAAAAAATAGACAGTAGTTGATGTCAAAAGAAAACTATCAAATTTTGACAAGTTTGACTTTAAAATGTTCTTACGAGAAAAATATACATCAAAATTTCAATTTTCTTTTCCCATGCACTAGATATTGAAGTTACCCATTTAAAGAATTTTTTTTAGGGGAATATGAGGTATTTTGCTATTTTTTTCTTAACATCAAGTGAATGTCACTTTTTCTTGAAATTTTCAAAATTCAAAATCTACTGTTAAATTGATAAAAAATAATAATCAAAACAATTTTTAAAAAATATGAAAAGTTACAGGAATGAACTTCATCAAGATTTCTACATTTCATCAGTTTACATCATTTTAAAATTCAAATCAATAAAGACCAATTTTATGTGGTCAAATTTTAGAATTTTTTGGTTGTTGGTTGATTCCTTTATAAAGTGTGACATAGGTTTGTACTTATACCCATTAATATTCATTAATAGCATCTCTAACCCTTTATATTTATGATGATGCATTTTTGCAATCATTATCATACATTATTATATGTTTACATACTTATATTATATTTAATTTTCATGTATTATTTTTCTACTTCCTATAATTCCTTCTATTTTATGAATACCACTAACCATTAGTGGTGGAGCATACCTAGTTGCTAAAATTTTCATGTTTAAATTTGTATATAATTATATATTCTTATAGGATCTCATCTTTTATTATTATGGAGAGTACATAGAAGGTTAACCTTGTTGCAAGATGGAGTGTCCCTTGGTATCCTTTATACAGTGTGATGCTTGGGTTCATGACATGGCTTAACTACCTCCTGTGGATCTTGTATAAATTTGGCAGTTGTATTAGGCATTAACAAATTGATATTTTGGTACAATGATAACCACCAATGTAACAATTGGTATCAAAGCCGAGGTCACAAGTTTGAACTCCTTGCTTGCGTTGGGGAGGATTGTTGCAAGATGGTGTGTCCCTTGGTCTCCTCTATGCAGTGCGACACTTGGGTTCGTGACATGGCTTAACCGCCTCTTGTGGATTTTGTATAAATTTGGTGGTTGTATTGGGCATTAACAAGTTGATCTTTTGGTGCAACGACAACCACCAATGTAACAAACCTACATGATTATATCCTTGTAGGGTCTATTAGTTATATGGACTCCATGTCAATAATGTTTTAGAATGTAAGATATCTACTTTACAGTAATTCATGTGGGTGCTACATACTTTTAGATGTGTGACCATTCTAAGACTCACATACACCTCAAAGTGGAGAAAAAATATAATCATAAAATTTGAATGTATCCATACCAATTCCCAATTAGTTTTGTGCCTGTATTGAGGAGAGTTCCTTTATACATAGATATGTGAGTATGACATAATTTAATGTAAGATCATGTTCCTTACACTATGCTATCTGCCTCCCCTTTAAATATGTTCCAAAACACTTTCTCATCCTTCATCCATAAGATCATGCATCCTTATACATTCACCCTATCTAGTTTATAATTACAACTATACTCACACAAACTTCTAAGTAGATGCCATCCATTGCAATTGAGTCACTTCCATGTCCCAAGACTAGTTCATAGTAAAAATGGCATGTCTTCATGCTCATAGACTTGTCCTACCCAAAATTAGACTTTTTAATTAAGTTAAGCTAACTAAATGTATAATTGTGTAGTGTGATGATATGCACTTTTATAGCGCATTTGATGTAGTCATTCAAAGACATGAAGGAATCTCCTAGCTTCAAGTAATATTTGCATATCATTCACAATTACACATTCCAATGAGTGCACTTAAATAAAGTTAGTTGTGCATGAACACTTATAGGAGTATTTGGATGACTAAATATTATTATTTTGATTATGCATATACATTTGAGAACTAAGAAAGTAGATTTTCCCCTTATAACCTACCAACAACCCTGCAAAGGTATTTATAAACACTACTAGTCCATCATATATTAAGACCAAAAATAAGTCAAGGATGATAAAGAAAATTAAAGAATAAAAATTTATAGAATACAGACTATACATTCATGGTTGTGGGACAAATTTGTGGTTGTAAATGAGTTCTTCATTGCTTTTGCATAGTATCAATAAAACACTGTTATTCTTAAGTAGTCACTAGTATATTATTCAATATTCCCAGCACACATAAGATTTTAATCTATATCTAACGTATGACATTTTCATTATTAATCCAAAAAACAATCTTTTGTTTTTATTTGATATTTAATTAGTAACACAATATTTTAGATATTAACATCATAATTAAGTAATTTGTGCTTATATATACATTTTATAAAGAAAAAATATTCTCCTTTACAAAGTTATATGTAGAACATAGAAAATTAAAGACACTTGACTTTGGAATTCTTCTTATCAATGTCATCCATGCACAAATCCATCATCCAAGCACACTAAGTTGGTCTCTTAATTTATTTGTTATAAAATACAATTTATCTCTTGCAAGCAACCATTTTTTCTACAAGGGACCTCATGCATGAAAAAAAACACCCTTTCTTTTCTTACAAACAAAAATATAAAGCATAGAAAATGAACTTGACACATTGACATTGGCATTGTCATTCTTCTTATAAATTGCCATCCTTACACAAATGCATCATCCAAACACACTAAATTGATCTCTTCATTTATTTGTTATAAAATGCAATTTCTCTCTTGCAAAAAACCATTTATTCTACAAAAGACCTCTCACAAAGAAAAAAATACCTCTTTTTTCCATTTCATTTAATTACACAAAAAACAAATACTAGAAAAAAGACCCACTATGAATTGACCTATTCATGGGCACTTATAGAGCCTCCCATCCTCTATTAAGATTGGTCTCTTAATTTATTTGTTATAAACTATGATTTCTCTCTTGCAAGAAACCATTTTTTCTACAAGAGACATCTCACAAGAAAACAAACACCCATTTTTTCTTACAAACAAAAATATAAAATATTGAAAGACACATTGACATTTCCATTCTTCTTATAAATGTCATCCTTGCACAAATCCATCATCCAAACACACTAAATTGGTCTCTTCATTTATTTGTTATAAAATACAATTTCTCTCTTGCAAGAAACCATTTTTTCTACAAACGATTTCTCACAAAGAAAAAACCCATTTTTTATTTTCTTTTAATTACACAAAACTCAAATATTAGAAAAAAGACCCACTATGAATTGAACTATTCATGGGAACTTCCAAAGCCACCCATCCTCTATTAAGATTGGTCTGTTATTTTATTTGTTATAAAATACAATTTTTCTCTTGCAGGAAACCATTTTTTCAACAAGAGACCTCTTGGAAGGAAAAGAACATCCAATTTTTTCTTTCAAACAAATATCTAAAGCATATAAAATGAAAGACAAATTGACATTGGCATTCTTATTATAAATGTCATCCTTGCACAAATCCATCATCCAAACACATTAAATTATTCTCTTCATTTTTTTTTGTATAAAATACAATTTCTCTCTTACAAGATACCTTTTTTATACAAACGACTTCTCAAAAGAACACCTTTTTTTTCTCCTTTTAATTACACAAAAGCCCACTATGAATTGATCTAGTCATAGGCACTTCCAAAACCACCCATCCTCTCTATATTAAGAGAAGCATGTGTAATATGTAATCAGATTATTCTTTAGTATTGATTCTTTTTAGAGAGGATATGAAAATATATGTTTTTCTCTCTCTTTATATATTCATCAAAATAATAATTTTGAAAGCACTCACCATTCCCCAAAGGCAAGTCAATTGCAAAACCATTAGCTCTCTTTACTTGTGGAAATTTACGTAGCCAATCTATATAAAGAGAGCACACTTATATAAAATAATAATTCCCTTTATTCCACCTGTTTCCATACTTTCTAATTAGGATTATAAAAACATGAGTTTGTTCCATTTTCCACGACTTAAACTATAAAATAGACTTTACTTTTCATTTGACCATCACTTGTTTTTTTTTAGTTAATTATTTCTTTGACAAGCCAAAGTCTTCTCCACGATCTTTACATTCACTCCACTTTGGGAGTGGAGTTATTTATGTCGTTATCACATTATTGAATTTAACAATAATTGAAAACTAAAACACTCTTATTTTGGAAATGTATCTAGGTTAATTAATTGAATTATTTAAAACACAAATAGTATGAATAAATAATTGGTTAATAAACTAGCACATGCATATGTTATAAAATTCAAAAAGGAGATAATAATAGATAGTTTTAAATATAAGAAGATAATATTTTATTGTAAATTATTTTATGTGATGCAAGTCTAACTTTTATAATTAGATTTATGATTATATAATTAAAAAAGATTGAGAAAATAATATGATTTAAACTCATGATTTTGATTTTGATTCTTTTGTGTACTTTTTAACTTGGTTTGCAATCTTAATCCTTGTACTTTTAGTCTTCAATATCTTGTTTGCCTCTGATATTTGAAAATGGTGATGCTCAAAAGAAATAGTAGAACTTTTTATGCTAGGCACATGGAGTGAACTTACTTCCCTCCTTGCGCCTTAGGCAAGTCCCTAAATCGATTAAATAATTAGAAGAAGTTGGAAGCCTCACCAAGTAGAAATGCAAATTTCTATTATTGTTCCCACAACACATCGTAGTTCGTTTTGAACTAGGAGACCCCTTTAAAGAATTGAAACCCTAAAAAAAGTTCCCATGGAAATATTATTTGATATGGCCCTAGTCTATTATTTATGATTTCCTAGCATGCAGTTCTAGAAGTGTTAGATCCTTAATGTCTACGTTTATTTTGATGCTTCAATCATCATTTCCCTAGTTTTCCCTTGGATTTCTTGTCTATTTTATTTGATCAATTGTTTCCTAGTTTTTTTGTTTCTAAAGTTTTTTTCCTTAATTATTTATTTCCTTGTTTTGGCTTGTCTATTTTTTAATTTTGTATTTACAATTCTCAAATTGACTTATGTTCATTGGATTCAATTGCCTTATTTTATTAGAATTTATGATATGCTTAACCCATTTGCAATGTTCACTACGTATTTTTTTTAATTAATTAAACTAGGAAAGGGTCATAGTCCCTTACAAAACATACAAGTCCATTAAAATAATAGACATAACAAAAATAGCTTAAACAATGTAGAGACAACCCAAAATGAGTTGTCAACACACCCACTAAGAGTAAAAAGTGAAATGAACCCACTAGCTCATTTAAATAAAAATACCATTTTTTTGGACATAACATGAACAATTTTGTTCTTAAAATTGTAAGAGAATAAAATATCAAATTCATTTCTATAACATTATCCATGTTTCCTTTACAAGAGAATTCCACCTGATGATCTATTCTACAATTGTATTATGAGTTAATAATATATTTATTTCCATTTAGTAACATTAATAATATTAAAATTGTTCAATACATAATTTCAATATCATAATATAATTAATGTCACAATATAGAATAGTAGTACAATGTTTTTAATTTTAATATAAATTTTCATAATAGTACAATGTTAAGTCAAATCAATAGTATTTTCTTTAATAAAACAATTCTTTGATATCTCAAATACAAGAGGGAGAGCATCACTTGAGTGTTTTACCTTCAACCATAGACCAACGGTCCTTTCAATTGGAAGTTGACCTACCCTTCTTGAGGCTAGAAGATCTAGGAAAACCCCAAGATCATCATACCATTTGAGAACTAGTGTTGTGTGCTAATACAAACAATCTATCATACAACTCTAGATAACCTCTAGGCTAAGTGTGATTTATCTTATTGATTTGTAGCTTTCAACATTATGAACTGACAATGTAAGCATTAATTTTGTATTACTTTGGCCAAATACTTTATAATAAGTAAACATGTATCATAATGATAACACGTGTTATATGTTCACACACATCTTTCTCAAACTAATTATTGATAATATAGTTTTCACATTCTAAAAGTAAAATAAACTGCTTAATATTTTCATCGTATTAATCTTTAAAAATAAATAACAATATTAGATTTCATTAATATAAATTGTTATTTTAATTTTTATAATAATTTTTTTACTTGATTCACATTATAACATGAATTTTCATAATTATATGATCACAAATATAAACACATATCACATTATACTTATTCTTACATACATGCATATATCTTGAACTCTTGTCCTTAAATAATACATGAGTACAGTGCTCATATTAGAACATATGTATATATATTACATACACCTGCACTCATAGGAGTAGTAAATAGTCCGTTATTGCATAAATTTTAATGGAAAGTCTAATCTATAATGAAATAACTTGCACAATAGAACAATATGATAGAATATGCTAAAAATACTTGATAATAACTAAGAATAACAAGCCACCTCCAATGAGAACACAATTCCTAATATGATGATGAAATAAGACTCACTACCTCCTATATATACCTTATTTATGCATAGGATATCACCAAAAAAAACTTAGATAACCCTATATAAGCCCTAGGCCGACTTATATAACTAAATAATAATATAATAATGGTAATATGACTTAGTTAGGAGTTAATATAGCCACAAGTCAACAATTTGAATAACTTGATGTACTCTAATATTAAGGGCATAGCACGACACCCACTTAATAAAAGTGTTGTCCTTAATGTTAAGCATGTTTAGATACTTCTAAATGAACTCCACGTCCTCCCATGTGGAATATTTAATTGGTAAATTTTTCCATTGGGTTAGATACTGAGTGAGTATTTTGGTGCTTAGCTTCCTTATACATTTTTTAAGAATAAACTCTCGTTCCAATGTGATTCTTCCTTCATTGAGCTTAGGTAATACTTTTTTGAGTAGGGATATTATTCCCAATTACATTCTTCAAATAAGAAACATGAAAAATTAGATGTATCTTTGTTGTTGATGACAATTCAAGTTTGTAGGCAACACTACCTATCTTTTTCATGTTTTGATATGGGCCATAATATTTTGGAGACAACTTGTTATTCTTTGACTGTTTCTTCAATAACATTTTCTTGTAAGGTTGCAATCTCAAGAAAACCAAATCTCCAACTTCAAAACTTCTTTCACTACAATGTTGTTCCACTTGTTGCTTCATTTGATTTTGTGCCATAGATAGCTTCTCTTTAAGTCTCGAAAGTACTTGTTGTTGATGAAGAATGTGGTCCCCAACATTGTGAACTCTTGATGACACTTCCAATGATGATACGATGGAAGGAGGATGATACACATATAATTCTATAAATGGAGATATTTTGATGAACTATGGAAGGAGTATTATACCACCATTATTCTAGTGGTATCCAATCTACCCATTGAGACTGTTTATCTAAAGTGAAACAACATATATCCTTCCAAACATTTATTAAAAACATATGTTTGTCCATTAGATTGAGGATGGTATGAAGAAATATGAGCCAATCGAGTACCCAAAAATTTGAATAAATCTATCCAAAAGTTACTAGTAAAGATAGGATCACAATCACTAACAATAACCTAAGGTAAACCATGTAGATTTTGAATATTATCCTAAAATACTTTTTCCACTATACTTGTTAAAGGATGTGATAATGCAATAAAATGTGCATATTTAGTGAGACAATCCACTACTACCATGATGAAATTATTATAATTAGATCTTGGAAGCCCTATGATGAAGTCCTTGGAGATCTCTTTCTAATGTTGGCTAGGAATAACTAAGTGTTGCAAGAGACCAGGTGTCTTAATTGTCTCCCCTTTATTTCTTTGACAAACCAAACATTTTGCCATAAATTTTTCAACATCCACTTTTAACCCTTCCCAAAAGAATTCTTTCTTGACTTGATGATAGGTCTTCAAAAATCCTAAATGACCAATAATTGAAGACTCATGAAGCTCCATGATAATATTTTGTTTGAGAGAGGAATTCTTGCAAATATATAATTACTCTTTATTCCACAAATTATCTCCCTTCCAAAAAAACTTATTTGAACTACTAGGATCACCTTATAATTGTTGAATGAGATTACTTGTAGCAACACCATTATTCCACTCATCTTTGGCTTATACCACCCAATCTTCTTGGAATATTGAAATGGCACACAATAAAGCTTCATCCTTCTCATCCTTACTTGATAGTGCATTTGCTACAACATTTCCATTCTCTTTCTTATATACAATCTCAAAATCATATCCCAACATCTTAGTGATCTATTTTTTTTCTCTTCAAAAGAGAGTCTTTGTTCAAAAAAATATTTTAGGCTATCATGATCTACCTTAACCTTGAAGTGTCTACCCATTAGATGAGGCCTCCATTATTTTATTGCATGAAGAATAGCTAGAATTTCCTTCTCATAAATAAGTTTGAGTTGATTCTTACCCTTTAATTTATGACTCTCAAAACCAATGGGCCAACCCTCCTACATGAGAACTTCTCCTATACCATTTCATGAAGCATCACATTCCATAAAATAATTGATGAAATCTAGAGTTGCAAGAACCAGAGTTGTACACATAGCAGTTGCAAGCACCAAAGTTGTACACATAGCCTCATTCAACATTTTAAATGTTGCCTTAGAGGATTTGTTCTAGTGAAAATAATACTTCTTTAATAAAGATATGAGAGGTGTTGCTATAAATCCATAATTCTTCACAAATATTCTATAGTATCTAGTCAATCCCAAGAAACCCCTCAATTTCATAATGGTTTTGGGAATAGGCCATTCCATGATAGCCTTAACTTTGTTAGGATCCACCTTTACTCCATGTGAAAATATTTGTCCCAAGTGATCCACCTCATTAAGACCAAAAGCGCACTTGGATGGCTTAGCATAGAGTTGATCATCTTTGAGAACTTGTAATACTTGATCTACATGATGCAAGTTTTCTTCCCATGCCTTGATATAAATCAATATATCATAAAAGAACACTAATACAAAATTTGTTGTAATTGGTTTCCATTGATGTCAAAACTTGGGAAGATTGTTGCACATGTGTTTATAAGGGTTTGGAATTGGTTGTCACTAATGTCAACTCTTAGTTATGGTTTTCAATGATGTTGTGATAACAATGGAGTTGTTGATGTTCATGATTACATGCATTCATGACTTGTTTGGATGAGTCGCTAATATTCATGGATGTTCATGGTTGGATTTCATGCCTTTTTTAATGAGAATTAGAGTTGTATTGTGTATGGTTGCTGACAACATAGATGATATCATGTTGATATATTAAGATGAGGATTATAAGAATTAAGATGAGGATTAGTAGTAATTCTAAAGTTAGAGAGATGTTGATGGTCTCTAGTGTGTTGTTTTCTCTCTCCTAGTATTCCTAAGGAAGTATGTGTTGTTGTAAGGTTGTCCCAGTCTCTGCAAATTGGTGAAATATTCTACTACAAGAAGTTATTTCTGAAGACTATTTGGGAAAATTCTTTGCATTCCTCCACCTTTGAAGATTTGGTCTTGTGATTTGGGATTTAGTATTTATGCACTGTGACTATTGCACTCCTATATTTCAGGTCACTAATATTGTTGAGGAATTTTTTGGTAATTGCATAAGGTTGGCAGTTTTTTGGTTATTTTATTGGTCTAGAAAATGCTCTGCATTTCTTCACATTGATGTTTCTACTCCTACATCTTGGTGAATGTGCTCTTAGTGGTTGTGCAATGTCTTAGTGTTTACTGCAAGCTAGTTTATTAATGTCCATTTCATGGGTATGTATTATGTACTTCTCGAATGAAGTAACCTATGTCTATTTGGTTTGTGATGGTTGTTTGTGGGCATGAAAATGTGAAAGAAGTATTTGGAAGTGTTTTTGGATGTTCATGGAACATCTCTTTTTGATCTCCACATCTATGTTTGATCTCTTTGATGTTGCATTATGTTTTGAGTTGGCTTTTTGGGTAATTTGTGGATGTTTGGCCAACAAGGCTTGTTATCTTGCTTGTGCTATGTGCTTGGGGGTATGCACCAATATTTTAGGTTGTGTTAAGATTTATTTGAGTCCTAACTTATCCTATTGAGAACTGCATTGAGTAAATTTAGTTGAATTTGTGTTTTTGGGCCAACTAGTATTGTGCTATACATTTGATCTACTTTTTTCCTTGTTGGTGACTTGGTTGTTGTGAACCAACATGTGTGTTGTTTAGGATTGCATTGGAAGATGTATTAAGTTTCTTTTGGTTTTCTCTATCTCTTATATAGGACCACATTATGTTTTATGGCCAACTTTTTGAGATTATTATGTATCTTCTATTTTGGCCAACCTAATTGGTGTTTTTTTATCTTGCAAAGGATATAAATGAAATAAAAAATAATTTAAAAGGTGAGTGAGTGTGGTGGTTTGTGAATATGGAATAATATAGTGAGTTTTAAAAAAGAAAGATCAGATGAACTTGAACACCTTAGTCAACAGAGTGTATTGTTGACATATGTTATAAATTCTATATCTTCATGTATCATGCTATTAGACAGCGAGTCTCTTCAGTAGGTCCTTGTAATTTGTATCTTTCCCTAGGGTTGTGCACATTAGTGCTATAAGTCCTTTTTATCTTTCCCTAAGGTTGTTTAACTTAGTCTGCAAGTCCTTTCGGGAGCAGTTTTCTTCCATAGGAAATGAGCCTTATAACAAATTGTAATTCTATAAGCAGTGAGCTTCCCATATTGAGAGATTTCTCTTTGTGGTTTTTCCCTTCTTGGGTTTTCCATGTAAATATAGTGTTATCTTGTGCATGTGTGTTCATTTCCTTATCTTTCATTTTTTTTTTAATTTGATTAAGTGTTGTTCATCTATTTATAATTTTTTGATCCTGTTAGAAGTTTGAATTTGCATATTGTTAAAGGGTTTAAGATCTAAAGGGTTTAAGTTTTGATAGATATTGATTCATCCCCCCATATTAGTATCAGGGCATGTTCAACAATTGGTATCAAAGTAAAGTTCCTCTAAAGAATCTTAACCGCTTGAGGAAAGGTTCGGGATGGGGCATGATGGATCTTACAAGGGTCCTAGGTTTGATGGGAAAAATTACACCTTTTGGAAGATAAGAATGGAAGGCCATCTAAACTCTCTAGGGTTCAGTGTTTGGCAATGTGCCAAAACTGGTTACACTACTCTTGCTGCTCCTCCATCAAATATAGCTAATATTAGGTTATATGAGAACAATTCCAAGGAAATGAATGCTATCTTGTGTGGGCTGCCTAATTTAAAACTTCTGAAGGTAAAGAGTTGTAGTTCTTCTAAGGATGTGTGGGAAAAGATGAAAAAAATTATGAAGGAGATAATAAAGTGAATCAAGCAAAGATACAAATCTTCAAGAGAATATTTGAGACCTTGAGGATGATAGAGGATGAAGATATTGCCAATTATATGCTTTGGTTGGATGAAGTAGTTATTAGCATTAGAGGTCTTGGTGGAGAATTGAAAGAAGATGAGATTGTGGAGAAATTTTTGAGATCTCTCCCTAAATCTTATACTCATAAGGTATCTTCTATTGAAGAGTCTAAGGACTTGGATAAGTATTCAATAGATGAAATGTTTGGTGCTTTCACTGCCTTTGAAATGAGAGAATTTAACAAAGATGTTCCAAAGAAGGAAATTGCATTCAAAGTCAGTAAAAAGATAGAAGATGATCCAACTAATCAAAATTATGACTTTTATGAGTTAGAATCAAACTTTGTAAGAAGATTGAAGAAAGGCACCGAAAAATACAAAGGTAAGTTACCTTTCAAGTGTTTCAATTGTGGGAGAATTGGTTATTTTTACTCTAAATATCCATATAATGAATCAAAATATGGCAACAAAAGAGAGAAGTTTAAAAAGAGTTTCTATTCCAAGGACAATTTTTATTCAGAAGATGAGTACAATGATTCAAATGATGAAACCCTATTCATGGTTATGAAAAACAAAAATATGATATTGGAGAATGTAAGAAGTCTGGTACCTTGCAGAATAATAAAGAGAATGAAATATTAATGGTTGTGTGGACTACCTTTCATGCAAAGGAAGAAATAAATGCTTGGGTTATTGATAGTAGTTTCTGTAACGCCCGTCGAGCAAACCCCAGAGAACACACACATTGCAAATATTTTTTTAAAAAAAAAAAATTAAATTAAACATGCAAATAACATTAAACCATAATCACATAACACATTACATTACACACTTAGTTCTCTGGGGCACGTGAGGTTACATCGCAACAACTAAACGGAAATAAAGATAAAGATTACAACATAACCATTCATATTATAATAACCATGATGCGAGAATAATAAACATCCCATAATACAACCATAATAAATCTCTCAATAAAGATACAATGATCCTAACTATTACATCATCGTTTTAATATTACATTGCAATCTCTTGATAAATGAATTACATTGAATTTCCCAACATGGGGAATGATACAAGAACAATGAAATCTGAAATACAAAGAGAATACTGGTACAACTCCAACTATGAAATTACTGAGAAGACAGGTATGCTGATGGGGAACCCAACGGGTGTGGAGCACGTTCCACCCAACCATGTGAATTACAAGTAACTCACCCCCCGTGCTCAGAGGTGACAAGGAAGAGAACCCGACCATGAATGCCAAACCGACTCATGAACAACATAGTACAAACACAAATACAATTCAAGGTGTACAATGAAACGACCAACAACGTTCACAAATCACATAACAAGTTAAAGCTATGAAACTCATCACAATTAAATAAAGCATTACCAATTAAACAAGTAACTAAAATAATAATCATAAACCAAAATTCACAAGAATCAGAAACAACATTAAGAATACAATATCCAGAGGCGACAAGAAAAAAAACAAGGGTGTCTAGTGGAGAGTGTCATCGCATAGCTCTCATGGGATTCTCCTGGCCCTTCCTCCAACTGAGGCGCCAGCACCCATCTATGGATCTCCTGGCCCTTCCTCCTAACTGAGGTGCCGACACCATAGGGTAGCTAATGCGGAGCTGATACTCTCTCAAGAAGACGAGATTACGACTTTGCCAACCATGGCCTTCTCAATCTATCACTAGTCTATGATAGCCCTAATGCATAGATGAGGAATCCAATGTTTTATTATCTTGTGTGTTTTACTACCCATCCCCCCTAAATTCTATTTTTAGGTTATCACTTGTTTAACTACTCTTACGTGGGTTATCCTGAGCCCTTCCTCATTCCGAGGCGCCGGCGCCCACGAAGAGCCACTCTCCCTATGACCCCTAACATAAATCAAACAGGCAAGGGTTGAACTAAAACATATAAAACATAATAGTCAAATCCACACATGTGAGGTATTATTCCTCTCGTGACAACACATAACAAACTATCCTAAGAAACCGTTCAACCCTTCCAAGCATAACTATTAAGTTCTCACTCCAAAAGCATAACAAAGATGAGAATAGCATTCTACAATAAACAAGCCTCTAGAACAAGGTTTCACAATCAAACAATGGTTCCCACATCGACGACCCTAAACGATAAAAAAAACATAACATAAAAGAAAATCTCACATTATATTTTGCAAGGTTGCACCATTAAGTTTGATTCCATTCCCAATTAAATAACTAAATACGATTGTCTCAATATAGTCCACAATCAAGACTAAAGGCTAATTCTTGTCTAAAATATTTGTTCAACCAAAACAATTAATAAAATAATGCCCTGTTTAAATACATAAATACCCATATAAAAACATTATTTAACATTTCAAATAAATACAAAAATTATATATATATATATATAGAAAAAAATGTAATAAAATAATATTAACTCAAATAATTATAATTACTTCTTTTTTAAAAAATAAAATAAAATTATACATACATACCAAAATATATATATATATATATATATATTTAAATATAAAAATAATAAAATAAAAATAAAATTTAATAAAGTTAACTATCGCCAAAGGCAAGGGAAAAGGGCCAACGGCCCTGCCTGTACTGTGTACAGCAGTCATTCTGACTGTTGCACACAACACTCATTATGACTGTTGTGCGCAATACACAGTGGGGGGGCTGGGGGGTACGGCCCAGCGTCGTCCCTCCCAACTCCTCCCAAACACTTTTATTAAAAAAAAATTTAAAAAGAATTTTTTTCCATCAAAATAAAATTTCGTTTCACATTATTCAATAACATTTATTTTTCTATTAAAATAAAATTTTGTTTGAACATTTATTTAAACGAAAATAAATAAATTCCAATGCAATACGACCGACCTTGTACTAGTTCGGCTCGAACCCCAAAATAACACATAAATTAAAATTTCTTTCAAGTTGACAGTAAAAAAAATAAAAATAAATTTAAGAAATCAATATAGACATAGATTTATAATTCATACTAAATATATATATATATATATTTTTCACAAAATTAGTTTAGTCAGAGGATGAGTTCCCATTCAAATTTTAAGCACAGTATAATTTAAATGTATATATTCATATATTTAAATAAATATGAGTATGAAGTCAAACTTTATTTGCTTTCAGAGGATCAACTATAGATAAATTGAGCATTTCCATCAGATAAAATTTGTTATCAAATGTTTCTTCAAAGAGTTTTCTCACAGATATTCTATTTATCTAAATTTCAGAAAAATAATCTTTTACAAGCAAGATTGATTCTAACACACATTTCTATCCTTTTCCTTATAGATTTCAAACAAACAAAGAAGAGAGAGGGTGGAACCTGGAGTCCTGCGCTCTCGAAAATCTGATGTTGACTACCTAAATCCAATGGCCTCTACGCAGAGCTTCTCGTTCCGGTTTCAAAATCTCCTGTAAAAAATTATGTGCTCAAACTTGAATCCGATCCTTTGTTCAGAAGACTCTCCAGAATAACCAATAACAGATTCCAAATCCCTTTCTATAACTCTCCTCAGAATATAGCAAAAGATTCAAAAATACATAACCAATAACTTGTGCAACTTTTGTATCACTAATCTTCTATGTGTGAGAAAACTCACAAAATTCCTAATTAAATAAAAGATATTGTCCATTTCTTCCAAAAACTCTAAAAATCACAAATAAAAGTAAATAATTCTTTAAAAGCAAGCTTTTCAATCAGATCTGTATTCTTATTCATTCTCACAACTTTTTCATTCTTTTATTTGTTTTTTTGTTTTAATTTCTACTTTTACAACTTTACTTGCACATCACATTATCTATTTAATTTAAATAATTTATTCTAATAATTATCCTCAACAAGATAATTAATTAAAATAAATAAAACACAATTTAATATTATAATTATCACACAATAAAACTCATGACTTTTAAAAATAAATAAATCATTTAAATATTTAAATGCAATTTAATCTAACATTAAAATAAACAATTATTTCCATCATTTAAATCGAATACACCACAACATATAAAGTACCAACATTAATTAAAATATGACAAAACACAAAACACAAACCACAAATAACGACAATTACAAAAAAATGAACATTACCAATCAAAGAAGACGGTCTGACATCATGGGACGGGATGACTTCATTGTCACCTCTGTTTCAATTTTATACCGTTGGGTTATTGGTGCTCGCCCTGTCCTGCCGAAGCAGGTGGAATCGAGACTCTGTACCTGAAAATCCTGCATACAACGAAGTTGTGTACATGTGCATACATATATATAAAATCAAAGCATTAAATCGAAGCATTGCATTGTGAGAAGGAATCACAGCGTAACAGAGCACTCGCAAACGAGTGATGCTACACTGTCCTTCCTCACATCTATCCTAACAATTATAATATAACTGATAAAATAATATTTCTAAACTAATAATTCATCTCATGACATGTAATTTATTAAATCAATGCATCATAATATAATTCTGAAAATCAACTAATATAACCAACCATAATGTCATATGAAATAATCATGTCCATAATGAAATAACAGCATCATCAAACGTCTAACTAACCAAATCAAACAATAACAGTACCATCATAGTATTTGAGTATCAAAACAAAACATAAAAACTATTGAGTCCAACTAGCAAAGAGGAGGGTTATTACATCCTCCCCCCCTTAAATACGGCTTACTCCTATAAGCCAGAAAACAAGTAAGGGTAGGACCCTCTAATATGGGAAGCATCCTCCCAAGTCGCTGAAGTCTCATCATTGGGATCCCACTGGACCCTCACCTGCTCAATATCCTTGCCTCTGAGAACGAGCCTCCTGTGCTGCACCACGACCATGGGCTCTAGAGCTAGCTGCCCATCCTCGACCTGTAGAGCATTCCAATCAAGTACGTGAGTAACATCGGGAAAGTAAGGTCTAAGAACTAATACATGAAAAACATCGTGAATCCGCGACAGACTGGGTGGCAATGCCAGGCAATAGGCAACCAGACCAATATGCTCTAACACCTCGAACGGAGCCACGAAACGGGTTGCAAGCTTAGACCCTTTCCATAATGAATAGGGCTCTTCCGAGGATGAACTCTGAGAAACACTCGATCTCCAACCGCAAACTGTCGATCTACTCTATGTGCATCAGCAAACTTCTTCTGCCTGTCTTGAGCTGCTACCAGATGCTCTCAGATGCGAGCTACCTGTTGCTCCATGTCACGAAGCATCTCAGGTCCAAGAAGAACCCTATCCTCTAATCGATCCCAACTCAGAGGGGTACGACAAGGACGACCATACAAAGCCTGATATGGAGCCATGCCAATCGAACTGTGATAACCATTATTGTAGGAAAACTCAACCAAATGCAGATAGTCTTCCCAACGAGACTGTTGGTCCATGACGTACATACGAAGCATGTCCTCGAGCACCTGATTAACTCTCTTAGTCTAACCATTTGTCTCTGGATGGTAAGCAGAACTAAAATTCAACTTAGTCCCTAAGGACCGCTGAAGGGATGTCCATAATGCAGAAGTAAATACTGAATCCCTATCAGAAATAATCCTGCGCGGTATCCCATGTAATCTAACAATATCCTCCATGAACACCCTAGCCACCACAGATGTAGTATATGAAGATCGAATAGGGGAAAAGTGGGCTACCTTGGTCAGCCTGTCAACAATGACCATGATAGCGTCGTGTTGCCTGGAAGACATAGGCAACCTAACTATAAAATCCATAGAAATGATGTCCCACTTCCACTCTGTAACAAGATGCGGCTGCAACAAGCCTGCTGGATGATGATGCTCGACCTTCACTCTCTGACATTCAAGACACCTAGCCACAAAATTGGCAATGTCACGCTTCAATCCTGCCCAAAAATATAGTGAGCGAAGGTCAGCGTACATTTTCTTAACTCCTGGGTGTGCCGAATAAGGAGTCCTATAAGCTTCCGCCAAGATAAGGGTACGAAGACCCTCTGTAGGAGGTACATACATACGGCCTGCAAAGTGCAAAACACCATCCGAATCCAAAGAGTATCCTGCAAATTTACCTTCCAAGGCTTTACTCGACTCAATCTCTGACTTCACCACTTGATACCAATCATCAGAAGAAAGAGCTGCAATAATCTAACTCTTCAAATCAACCTCAAGAGCCATAGCTAACATCTCATGCCCGCGTCTACTCAATGCATCTGCTACCACATTCTCCTTGCCCTGAATATATTCACCTCAAAGTCGTATTCACACAAAAATTCCATCCACCTTCTCTGTCTCGCATTCAAGTTCGGCTGCGTGAAGATGTACTGCAGACTATGGTGATTTGTATGCAACTTGAACCGATGTCCAAGGAGAAAGTGTCTCCACCTCACCAAGGCATGCACAACTGCGGCCAACTCCAAATCGTGAGTGGGGTAATAAAGTTCATGGTCCTTCAGTTTCCGTGATTCATAAGCAATCACTCGACCTTCCTGCATCAACACAGCCCCTAAACCTTCCAAAGAAGCATCTGTACAAACAACGAAATCACCTAACGGATCAGGAACTGTTAAGATTGGAGCACTAGTCAACTTATCCTTCAGAGTCTAGAAAGTTAACTGACATTGTTCGGACCAAAGAAACTTCTTTCCCTTCCTCTGCAAAGAGGTGATAGGATGAGCCAACCTAGAAAACCCCTGGACAAACCACCTATAATACCCTGCAAGCCCCATGAAGCTACAAATTTTTGAGACATTTGTGGGTGCGGGCCAATCCACAATGGCCTGAATCTTTGCAGGATCAACTAAAATCCCCTCACCAGAAATCACATGGCCCAAATACTGAACTCCAGTCTTATAAAAGTCACACTTTTTAAGATTGGCAAACAACTGATTACCCCTTAAGCACTGCAACACCTATTTTAGATGTTCCTCATGTTCCTCCATCGACCTAGAATACATCAGAATGTCATCAAGAAACACTAGAATGAATTTATCCAAGTATGTACGAAATACTCCATTCATTAAACTCATAAAGACCGAAGGTGCATTCGTTAACCCGAACGGCATCACAGTGAACTCGTAATGTCCGTATCGAGTTCAAAATGCGGTTTTGTGAATATCAGCATCTGCAATCCTCAACTGATGATATCTTGATTTGAGATCAATCTTAGAGAACACCTTTGCCCCTTTTATCTGATCGAAGAGATCGTCAATTCTGGGTAATGGATATTAGTTCTTCACTGTTACCTTATTCAACTGCCTGTAGTCAATACACAAGCGAAGAGAACCATCCTTCTTCTTCATGAATATCACAGGTGCTCCCCAAGGAGAAACACTTGGGCAGATAAGGCCCTTGGCCAACAACTCTTCCAACTGAAGACGGAGTTCCTGAAGTTCCTGCATTGTCATCCAATATGGAGCTCGAGATATTGGCTCGGCTCCAGGTACCAGATCAATCCGGAAATCCACATCGCTCTTTGGCGGCATACCAGGAATCTCCTCTGGAAACACATCAGAAAACTCCTTAAGAAGGGGGTAATCATCCAATGACAACCCCTGACTATCCTCAGATTCCAAGTCACTCAAAGATACTGCAAAGAGCTGACAACCATGTCAGAAGTGCCTTTTGAGCTGCATGGTAGAGATCATACATAATGAGATGGGTCTCTGAATACCCAAGATCTCCACCTCCTTACCAGAGTCATCAATGCACCGCACTGCTTTATGTCGGCAGTCAATCATAGCACGGTGTGCACTCAACCAGTCCATGCCCAAGACGACATCATAAGATCCGAGTGGTAGGATTCTAAGGTCCACTTTAGTTGACAAATCACCTATACTCAATTTACAATCCTACACAAGCTTTTCTACCACAACCATTAACCCTAAGGCTAGTTCGACCTGCCATTTTACGCCTTTACTATTTGCCACCAGACCACATCGCTCAACTACTAAAGGTGATATAAAGGAATCAGATGCACGAGAATCAAAAAGTATAGAAATGCTAGAATTATTCAACACACCTGATGCCTCAACTACAATGTTCTAATGGACTACCTGACGATTATCCACTGAAGCGAAAACATGATGAGATCTCCCTGCATCACCTACTGTCGGCTCCGATGCTACTGGCCTTTGATTAAAACTTGAAGTGTTCTTCTGAGGACACATCCTAGCAATATGCCCCTGTTGACCACAAGAGAAACACCCAATACCTCTGCCAAAACCTCTGCCCCCTGATGGAGCATTTGACTGCTGAAAACTCCCTCGACTCGATGCTGACTGGAAACTAGGTGCAGGTTGTACAAATCATTCCTGACAAAACCGGTTCCTGTTCCGATCCCTGCAAAACTGAGAATTGCCACCCTTCTGAGATTGAGTGTTCTTCTGTCTCGACTGCTGCTGCTGAGGCTGTTGCTGCTGATGACCCCCTTTCAAGGGTGGGTACCTATTCCTGGAAGATCCTGCTCCCTGTGACTACCCTCCATGAGTAACATAACCAGGTGTAGGTGTATTGCCAATCTGTACTCTGATGTGACCACCCAAAGCCATGGCCAGATTTTCCTCCACTAAGGAAGCCTTCTCAACTACCATTTCCATCGTCTTCAGCTCGAAGACTCGCACTCCACCACTGATGTGGGCATTAAGGCCCCAAACAAAATGCTGCACAAACATGCCTTCATCGTGGCTAATCCCTGCATACTGCTTCAACTCATAGAAGTGCCTCTCATACTGCTCCACTAACATAGACAACTGCTTGAGATCATGAAACTTGTCAGCCCTGTGCTGCCTCCAATGGTCTAAGAGGAAACGAGCTTTGAACCTGTCTAGGAACAACTCCCAAGTAACCATACTGAGATCAAGATGCAACTTCTGTTCTTCAAGATTCCACCAAGTAGACGCGAAGCCTCGTAGGTGCATAATTGTGCACCGAGCCTTGGTATTGCTACCATAGGGGTGCATAGCGAAGCAACGATCTAAGTCAATTAACCAAGTCTCAGCCTCTAGACCTCCTCCATAACCATCAAAAGTAGGAGGGTGTGCCCTCATCAGATCTCTCATATGGCCTACTATGACTGCATCCTGAACCACATCTGTATCCCTGCGCCTCGGTGACCTCTCTCTCTCTCTCTCAACCTGGTGCACCTCATCTGGCCTGGGTCCCAATCGGTCAAGAATCTCTCCAAGTATATGCTGTAACTGACCGTCTAGACCGGGCTGTGCTGGATTCTGGCCACCTGATGGAATGCTGTGAAGACTTTGTTATTCCTCATACTCAGAGCCATGGGAACTAGGAACTGAGGGGCTTCGCCGGTTTACTCGATGACCGGCACTACGGCCTCTTGCACGGCCATGTCCTCTACCTCGAGGCATAGTTCTGTGCAACAAGATAAAGGTACAAAATGAGCTCAAGAGCCAAACACAAGGTAACCTAGTGGACTACACTACCCAAAGACCCTAGTGTTTGCAACCTTGGCTCTGATACCAAGCTGTAACGCCCATCGAGCAAACCCCAGAGAACACACACATTGCAAATAATTTTTTTTTAAAAAACAATTAAATTAAACATGCAAATAACATTAAACCATAATCATATAACACATTACATTACACAATTAGTTCTCTGGGGCACGCGAGGTTACATCGCAACAACTAAATGGAAATAAAGATAAAGATTACAACATAACCATTCATATTATAATAACCATGAATAAGGATACATCCAATAACCATGATGCTAGAATAATAAACATCCCATAATACAACCATAATAAATCTCTCAATAAAGATACAATGATCCTAACTATTACATCATCATTTTAATATTACATTGCAATCTCTTGATAAATGAATTACATTGAATTTCCCAACATGGGGAATGATACAAGAACAATGAAATCTGAAATACAAAGAGAATACTAGTACAACTCCAACTGCGAAATTGCTGAGAAGACAGGTATGCTGATGGGGAACCCAACAGGTGCAGAGCACGTTCCACCCAACCATGTGAATTACAAGTAACTCACCCCCCGTGCTCAGAGGTGACAAGGAAGAGAACCCGACCATGAATGCCAAACCGACTCATGAACAACATAGTACAAACATAAATACAATTCAAGGCATACAATGAAACGACCAACAACGTTCACAAATCACATAACAAGTTAAAGCTATGAAACTCATCACAATTAAATAAAGCATTACCAATTAAACAAGTAACTAAAATAATAATCATAAACCAAAATTCACAAGAATCAGAAACAACATTAAGAATACAATATCCAGAGGCGACAAGAAACAAGAACAAGGGTGTCTAGTGGAGAGTGTCATCGCATAGCTCTCATGGGATTCTCCTAGCCCTTCCTCCAACTGAGGCACCGACACCCATCTATGGATCTCCTGGCCCTTCCTCCTAACTGAGGCACCGACACCATAGGGTAGCTAATGCGGAGCCGATACTCTCTCAAGAAGACGAGATTATGACTTTGCCAACCATGGCCTTCTCAATCTATCACTAGTCTATGATAGCCCTAATGCATAGATGAGGAATCCAATGTTTTATTATCTTGTGTGTTTTACTACCCATCCCCCCTAAATTCTATTTTTAGGTTATCACTTTTTTAACTACTCTTACATGGGTTATCCTGAGCCCTTCCTCATTCTGAGGCGCCGACGCCCACGAAGAGCCACTCTCCCTATGACCCCTAACATAAATCAAACAGGCAAGGGTTGAACTAAAACATATAAAACATAATACTCAAATCCACACATGCGAGGTATTATTCCTCTCGCGACAACACATAACAAACTGTCCTAAGAAATCGTTCATCCCTTCCAAGCATAACTATTAAGTTCTCACTCCAAAAGCATAACAAAGACGAGAATAACATTCTACAATAAACAAGCCTCTGGAACAAGGTTTCACAATCAAACAATGGTTCCCACATCGACGACCCTAAACGATAAAAAAAAAACATAACATAAAAGAAAATCTCACATTATATTTTGCAAGGTTGCACCATTAAGTTTGATTCCATTCCCAATTAAATAACTAAATACGATTGTCTCAATATAGTCCACAATCAAGACTAAAGGCTAATTCTTGTCTAAAATATTTGTTCAACCAAAACAATTAATAAAATAATGCCCTGTTTAAATACATAAATACCCATATAAAAACATTATTTAACATTTCAAATAAATACAAAAATTATATATATATATATATATAGAAAAAAATGTAATAAAATAATATTAACTCAAATAATTATAATTACTTCTTTTTTAAAAAATAAAATAAAATAATACATACATACCAATATATATATATATATTTAAATATTTATATATTTAAATATAAAAATAATAAAATAAAAATAAAATTTAATAAAGTTAACTATCACGAAAGGCAAGGAAAAAGGGCCGACGGCCCTGCCTGTACTACGTACAGTAGTCATTATGACTGTTGTGCGCTGTACACAGTGGGGGGGCTGGGGGGTACGACCCAGCGCCGTCCCTACCAACTTCTCCCAAACACTTTTATTAAAAAAAAAAATTTAAAAAGAATTTTTTTCCATCAAAATAAAATTTCGTTTCACATTATTCAATAAAATTTATTTTTCTATTAAAATAAAATTTCGTTTGAACATTTATTTAAATGAAAATAAATAAATTCCAATGCAATACGACCGACCTTGTACTGGTTCGGCTCGAACCCCAAAATAACACATAAATTAAAATTTGTTTCAAGTTGATAGTAAAAAAATAAAAATAAAATTAAGAAATCAATATAGACATAGATTTATAATTCATACTATATATATATATATTATATATATATATATTTTTCACAAAATTAGTTCAGTCAGAGGATGAGTTCCCATTCAAATTTTAAGCACAGTATAATTTAAATGTATATATTCATATATTTAAATAAATATGAGTATGAAGTTAAACTTTATTTGCTTTCAGAGGATCAACTATAGATAAATTGAGGATTTCCATCAAATAAAATTTGTTATCAAATGTTTCTTCAAAGAGTTTTCTCATAGATATTCTATTTATCTAATTTTCAGAAAAATAATCTTTTACAAGCAAGATTGATTCTAACACACATTTCTATCCTTTTCCTTACAGATTTCAAACAAACAAAGAAGAGAGAGGGTGGAATCTGGAGTCCTGCGCTCTCGAAAATCTGATGTTGATTGCCTGAATCCAATGGCCTCTACGCAGAGCTTGTCGTTCCGGCTTCAAAATCTCCTCTACAAAATTCTGTGCTCAAACTCGAATTCGATCCTTTGTTCATAAGACTCTCCAGAATAACCAGTAACAGATTCCAAATCCCTTTCTATAACTCTCCTCAGAATATAGCAAAAGATTCAAAAATACATAACCAATAACTTGTGCAACTTCTGTATCACTAATCTTCTGTGTGTGAGAAAACTCACAAAATTCCTAATTAAATAAAAGATATTGTCCATTTCTTCCAAAAACTCTAAAAATCACAAATAAAAGTAAATAATTCTTTAAAAGCAAGCTTTTCAATCAGATCTGTATTCTTATTCGTTCTCACAACTTTTTCATTCTTTTATTTATTTTTTTGTTTTAATTTCTATTTTTACAACTTTACTTGCACATCACATTATCTATTTAATTTAAATAATTTATTCTAATAATTATCCTCAACAAGATAATTAATTAAAATAAATAACACACAATTTAATATTATAATTATCACACAATAAAACTCATGACTTTTAAAAATAAATAAATCATTTAAATATTTAAATGCAATTTAATCTAACATTAAAATAAACAATTATTTCCATCACTTAAATCGAATACACCACAACATATAAAGTACCAACATTAATTAAAATATGACAAAACACAAAACACAAACCACAAATAACGACAATTACAAAAAATGAACAATACCAATCAAACAAGATGGTCTAACATCATGGGACAGGATGACTTCATTGTCACCTCTGTTTCAACTTTATACCGTTGGGTTATTGGTGCTCGCCCTGTCCTGCCGAAGCAGGTGGAATCAAGACTCTATACCTGCAAATCCTGCATACAACGAAGTCGTGTACATGTGCATACATATATATAAAATCAAAGCATTAAATCGAAGCATTGCATTGTGAGAAGGAATCGCAGCGTAACAGAGCACTCACAAACGAGTGATGCTACACTATCCTTCCTCACATCTATCCTAACAATTATAATATAACTGATAAAATAATATTTCTAAACTAACAATTCATCTCATGACATGTAATTTATTAAATCACTGCATCATAATATAATTCTGAAAATCAACTAATATAACCAACCATAATGTCATATGAAATAATCATGTCCATAATGAAATAACAGCATCATCAAACGTCTAACTAACCAAATCAAACAATAACAATACCATCATAGTATTTGAGTATCAAAACAAAACATAAAAACTACTGAGTCCAACTAGCAAACAGGAGGGTTATTACAGTTTCTCTAACCACATGATTGGTGACAAGAGAAGGTTCATCAATCTTAAAAAGTGTAATGGTGGAGCTGTCAAATTTGGTGGTGATGAAGCAACATAAATTTTTGGAAAGGGTTCCATAAAAATTCATGGAAAGAATATGATTGAAGATGTCCTCTATGTCAAAGAACTGAAGCATAATCTTCTCATTGTCAATTAGATGTGCAACAAAGGATATAACCTTACATTTCATGCTAGTGGTTGTGCGATAAAAAATGCAAGGTCCAAAAGATTAGTTGCAAAAGGAATTAGGACAAATGGAAATTTATATCATCTAAAGGAGGAAAATAGAAGGATCTAATTATTGGATCAATATAGTGAGTGTTGACTATGGCACAAGGGGTGTTGTCACAATAGTGTTTCTCACTTTTGGTACATCCTAATTTTTGCTTGAAATAACTTTTTTTAGAAAAACTAATGATTTAAGCCTTGAGAGGTTCCATCTAAAGGGTTTTAATTAAGGGGAGTTAGATAAGACCTCCTTAGATCAAACCCCCTTGGATAGAACCCCTCTATTATTAAATCGTACCCACAATGGATTCTCCTTTGCACCTATCAAAATGCTAGAAAAAAATTCTTTACCTTTTAATGGATTAAATAAAGTCATTTACTGAACATACATTTTTCACTGAACATCAAGTTATTTGTTCTACAATGGTGGAAAAATAGTAAACCATTGTAAAATAAAAATAAAAAATGCCTTTGCCCTAGGTATTGATGTGCTTGCTTCACCAAAAAAAATAAAAATTGTTATATAAACAACAAGTTGTATTTGACGACATACACCTATGTCCAAATTATAGTTATGGTGACTTAAAAAATTAATTAAAAAAATATGTAACAAAAGAATATGAAAAATATTGTTACCCTGATATTGATGTTAAGAATCTATATTTTAAAACCTTACATATAAAAAAAATTAAAGAAAAAAAGAAAAAAAAAGAATCTATATTTTAAAAATTATAATTATCCTTTCTAGAAAAAAATGGCTATGTTTGATGACATAAACATTACTTTCGGAAAGTGTTTTTCACTATTTAAAACTAGTTATTAAAGGAGATCTTGAGATATTCATGATTTATTTCTGAAAAAAATATATATATATATTTAGAATCTACACACAAATTGCCACAAATAATTAGTTTGCATCATCTTCAAAATCTTAATGGTTTAGCTGCTATAGGTATCCAAAGGTGAAGATTTAGTTAAAAATGTTGATATAAATGTCCATCTTGGCCAAAAAGTGAGACACAATATTGTGATTTCACTTCAAGAGAATGTTACACATCAACTTTGACAATATGGTTAAGATCAGTTCTACTCATGTAGTGAGAGGCATGCCTAAGATAACTAAGCATACAAACACATTACACAAGGAGTGTCAAATGGGAAAAAAAAACAAAGACAAATTTCAAGAGAAAGGAGTATTCTTCTACAATGCCTTTGGAGATAATTTGCCTTTGGAGATAATTCACACTAACCTTTGCAGACCTACAAGAGCAAAGAGTCAACAAGGTGAAAGGTATTTCATGTTGCTTATCGATGACTACTCTAGAATGATGGGTTACATTTTTAAGAGAAAAATAAAAGATTTTGATAAGTTTAATATTTTCAAAGAAAAATTTGAGAATGAAATGGATGCTAAGATCAAATGCTTAAGATAAAAAAGAGAAGGTAAATTTGCTTCAAGTGAATTTGAAACATTTTGTGAAGATCATGGTACTAGGAGACATATTTATGCTCCTAGAACCCCTCAATAGAATGGGGTAGTGGAAAGGAAGAATAGGAATATGCAAGAGATTGTTAGGGCTATGTTGAAAGATTTTGCTTTGCCTAATATTTATTGGAAGGAAGCAATTCACACTACCGTCTATTTTCTTAACAAAGTACAGTTGAGGGTCAATAGCACTAAGACCCCTTATGAGCTATGGTATGGAAGGCCTCCTATTGTTATATACTTTAGGATCTTTGGAAGAAAATGCTACATTAGAAGAGATGAAGAAGACCTTATAAAATTTGATTCAAGGTGTGATGAAGGGATCTTTCTTTGTTAATCAACCAAAAGAAAGGCCTATAGATGCTACAACAAGAGATTGGAAAAGATGATTGAAATAAAAAATGTTAAGGTAGATGAATATTTATGTCATATCTGACAAGAACGAGAGGTTTGTGGGTTTGATATACGTCCCTAATTTGAAGAAGAAGAAGAAGATAAAGAAGAGAAGAAGCAAGAATAAAAAAAGGTTCCTAATGGTGCAGAAGCACCTAATGATATTGATAAGCCTCCATCAAGCATTTTTGTAAAATTTGAGTTTTCAAATGTAAAAGCATGTAAAAGAGTCATGTTTAGATCATTTTCAGTGTATTTGAGTCTTTGATAGGTCTCTAGGTGGTCAAAATAGTGAAAAGTGCAAAACTTGCAAAAATTGCAAAGTTGTCAAATTGGGAAATATGCAAAAAATGTACAAAAAGCAAGAATATGAAGAGTCAAGTGGGAAAATAGAAGGTTTAGTCAATTGGGAAATGAAGAGGTAGTTGCATAACTGATGTAAACATCACTATAAAGCATGGAAAAGGTGAGGGAAAGACAACCTTGGTATCTTGTAACCAATTTTGAAATAAAGAGTACCCTATTTTTCTGAAACAATGCTTTCTTTATGATTTTTCAAGATTATTTTGGGTCTATACAATACTTCTAAACTTTGATATCTAATTTTTGAGTTGTTTAAAGTATAATCTCTTCAAATAAAGTGGTTTTGAGAAGTTTCAATTGAATATATAGGTGGTTGCAGACTTTTTTTCTTATAACTGGTTGTAACCCTTAAACAAGGGGTTTTGAGAGTCTAGATAGAAATTAATGACTACTCCACCGATTTAGACATTGTGGATCAGTGGAGTAGGTTATTTTTAGGATGTGTATGGTGTGTGTGTGTTGATAAGTGTAGGGGAAGGAAAGAATTCAAAGTTAAAGTTGCTGCCCCATAGGAAAACCTGAGTTTCCTTCATGAAAAGGATGGCTCAAATTTAGAATCACTTGAATATGCATTCAAGGAGGTTGGTAAATGGTTTACTTTGTATGTGCAGACATATTATCATGTTCTTGAAGTGGTGGCAAAGTATAAAGTGGTTTTTAAAGGGTATTTTCAATAAACCCTTGGTTGCTTGATTCAAAATTGTGCTTGAATCAGGGTTTCTATGTTTGATGCAATAGTGAATTATTTCTTTGAGACTAATTCTAGATTTGGTGGTTAATTGATGTTATCTAAGACATTTTTGGGTTAAGAAAGGATCTGGAGTTGTTTGAAAGGAACTTGCTTTGTATTTTTGGCCTAACTGAGGTACTTTTCCAGTGGACAGTCAATTATTCTGGTGAATTTTTCAAAACAACCTAATCTAAGATTTTCATATGTTATAGTAGATCAAAATGGGTTTCTAAATATGTATTGGGTTTATGGAGATACAAAATGGTTGAATGAGAATCATCCATTTTAGGGGTTTGGTGACCTAGTAGCTAAATGGTGGTTTGACTGCAGAAAGATGTGAATATGATCTAATAGAGGTAAAAGTGAATCTTTATGGTTTGAACCTGCCTAGGTGATGATGTTAAAGATGTCTCAATGCTTGGAAAATTTTTAAAAGGAAAACTTGTTGATTTGATGATTTGAGAAATGTGGAACCATGGTGCAAATTGGTGACTTGAGTATGTATGTTGATCAAGATTGAGTGTTTCAGAGTTTTCTCACAAGGTATTTTCTTTGTTCTAGTCAGTTTGATGACAATAAAGATGATTTAGTGTCAGACAAAAGATTAGAACTGAGATTGAGTGAATGATGTCTTTTTGCCTTGTTTGGTAATAAGTTGCAAAGAAGTGTGATTAGTGAATGTGGATTGGTTCAGATTTTTCTAACAAAGTTTTGCTTGGATTCAGTCAATATGAAGATGTTTAAGGTGTGTTAAGGCTGGTTGGTGAATTTGGAATATTGATATGGTGTTTTGGAGTCTTGTAGCAATGTGGAAACAAGTGTAAATGTATTGAATTTGGTGAATGATTTATGGATCTTCTCATGTTTTGTGTTTAGGGTTAGAAGTACCCTTGAAAGGTTGTTTTTTTTGGTAGATGCTCTACATCACCTAAGACTCTAGAAAAGTATGTTTAGAAGAATCATTTTGCAGATTAGATCATTGGTGATAAGAATGAGAGTGTGTTGAAGGTTTGTAAAAGCAAGTGAGCAAGTAAATTTGTGTTTACTATCAAAGGTAGAGCCCAAGAACTTTGTTGATGCTAGCAAAGATGAAGGTTGGTTGAAGGCAATGGAACAAGAATTAAATCAAATAGAAAAGAATTAAGCATGGGATTTTCTTCCCAGACCAGCTGATAAGAATGTTATAGGAACAAATTGGGTGTTCTGGAACAAGATGAATGAATATGGTGAAGTTGTGAGGAACAAAGCCAAATTTGTATATAAGGGTTATTCACAAGTTGAAGGTATTGATTTTGAGGAGACTTTTACCTGGGTAACCATAATGGAGGAAATAAGGATGTTTCTTTCTTTTGCTGCTCACAAGAATTTCAAAGTCTATTAGATGGATTCCAAGTCAGCCTTCTTGAATGGTGATCTAGAGGTAGAAGTCTACATTGAGAAACTAGATGGTTTCCAACTATCAAAATATTTGGACATGGTATGTAGACTGAAGAAAGATTTGTATGGACTCGAGAAATCTCTCAAAGCTTGGTATGCTCAGTTGGATAAGTATTTACTTCAACAAGGATTCAAGAAAGATACTACAGATAGTATTATTTATATTAGGGTTGAGGAAGACAAGATTTTGATATTTTTTGTATATGTTGATGACATCATTTTTGGTGGAAATGATAATATGTGAAAGAAGTCTATAGAGGAGATGTAGAAAGAGTTTAAGATTTCTATGATTGGTGAGTTGTATTTTGATGAGGGCGCAACCCGAGACTTAGGAAATAACCCAAAAACAAGAGAATAATTTTATTATTCAGAAAATGGAGCTTCTTACATGCAGAGGATCTCAAATCCTCAAGTTCTACAACACATGCAAGTTACAGAAAGCTACAGAATAACCCTTTCGCAATATGTGAGTTTGTCCCCAAAAAGTTACCCAAAAATTTGAAACCCTCCCATAAATAGAGCTCCTCATTAGTTTGGAGCCAAAACAACATTCAAATTTGAGTTTAGGTGGTTTGGCACCAAAAATTTACAACATGAAGTTCAAATTTCAAAAGAGCATTTGCAATTGTATCTTCTAGAAAGTGCGCCAACTTCCCGGGGCCATAACTTTTGATCGGGACTCGATTCGCGAACCGCTTGAACCATTCGAAAGGTCTCAAGTCAATAACGACTCAAAATTTGCTACACAATTTTGGCAAGTTTCGGGGCCAATCCGGGAGCTCTAAGTGCCTCAAATATAACTTAGAATTTTTAGGTGCAAATTGGGAAACTAAAACTGCAATATCTTTCAACCCAGGAAAGAAATAAAAACCATAAATTGGGAATTTCATTATGATGAAAAGGGTATCCAAAAATGTAAAAACATCTAAAAAATGAGAAACTTGAAATTTAACTATTTTTGGGTGATGCAAGATTGCCCTTACACCACTAGATGCTCCTGCATCAGACACCCAGGGTAATTTGAGAAGTGACCCCGTCACATCTTAGATGGTTGAGGAAAACCCAACCAGTCAACCGCTACCTTAGATAGCCAGGATGAATCTTCCACAGGTTTTCCTCTCCATTTCACCAGATATTCTTCATACTGCATGTTTCTGGTACTCCTTCTCACACGACTATCCAAGATTGCTTCAATCTCCTCCCTTTCTGAAGTAGGTGCTGGAATTCCATACTGCCCTATTGCTGGAGCTTCCTCCGTTCCACCTTCATGATACTCTATCAAATCTGAAATGTTGAACACAGGGGAAATGTTGATTTCATCAGGAAACTCTACCTCATATGCATTCCCTGAATCATGCTTCTTCAAAATCTTATAGGGACTGAATTTCTTCATCTTCAATTTTTTATATGTTCCTACTGGAAATCTTTCTTTCCTCAAGTGGACCATCACTTCATCACCAATCTGAAACTCCTTATACCTCCTCTTCTGATCTGCCTTAGCCTTATACTGCATATTCATCTTGTTAATATGTTCTCTTACCTTCTCATGTATATCCTTGATGTGTTCTGCAAAATCTTCAGCTTGCTTATTTTCTTCTCTTGGTCCATCTTCCCTCAATTAAGGAGCTATTACAGGGCTACCTCCATACAATGCAGGAATAGTGATCTACAGTGCTTTTGTTATGAAATTATTTACAGAAAATTCTACGAGGTAAGATCAAAGTCCCATCCCTTAGGTTTTATCTCTACCAAACATCTCGATGGGTTACCCAGACTCCTGTTAACAACCTCTGTCTGCCCATCTGTTTGTGGATGATGTGCAGAACTGAACTTCAACTCTATCTTTAGCTTCTTCCACAAGGTCCTCCAAAAGTACCCTACAAATTTGGTGTCACGATCTGAAACAATACTCTTTGGCAAACCATGTAGCTTCACCACCTCTTTGAAGAACAAGTCAGCAATATGGATTGCATCATGGGTCTTCTGACATGGAATGAAATGTGCCATATTCAAAAACACAGTCAGCTACAAAATATTCCCATTTCCCTCTTTGCGTCCTTGGCAAACCAAGAACAAAGTCCATACTTATATCCTCCCATGGCCTCTCTGGTATAGGTAAGAGTTGATATAAGCCTATATTCTGGCTCACTCCTTTAGCCATCTGACATACCCTGCAGCTTTGTACAAGCTTCTTCACATCCTGTGACAACTTAGGCCAATAATAATGCTCACTGATAATGGCAATGGTCTTATCCTGACCAAAATGTCTTGTCATTCCTCCACTATGATTCTCCTTTATCAGGTTCTCCCTCATGGAACTCCTCGGGATACACAATTGACTTCCCTTAAATAACATGCCATCCTGGATTATGAAATCCGGCCACCTTGTCCTGTCCACTGTAACAGGCTCCTTACAAGCTTTCCAAGCCTCCGCAAAATCGGGATCTTACGCATCACGATTAATGCGGGAGTTCATTGAACCAACCACTTCAATGCATCTTTGTCATGTGTATGCCTCTTACTTAAGGCATTTGCAACCCTATTTGGCACCACTCTATGTTTCAAAACAAAGGTATAACTTCTGCAAAACTCTACCACAAAATATGCCTCTAATTTAATTTCCCCTGACTATTTATGTACTGCAAGGCCTGATGATCAGTATATAGAACAAATTTCTTTGGCAACAAATAATGTCTCCATTTCTTTAATGCTTGAACTATCGCATAAAATTCTTGATCATATACAGAATACTTTTTCTTGGCATCATTTAACTTTTCATTGAAATAGGAAATGGGCTTACCTTCTGAGCTCAACATTTCTCCAATGGCACAATCACTGGCATCACAATCCACCTGAAACACCTTGTTGAAATCTGGGAGGGCTAGAATAGGTTGCTGTGTCACCTTCTGCTTCAACAGTTCAATTTTTTTTGCCGCTCCAGTGCTCCACTTGAATTCTTTTCTATCCCCTCTCATTGTTTCAGTCAGGGGTCCACAAATACTACTGAAGTTTCTAATGAACTTTCTATAAAAAATAGCCAAACCATGGAAAGATCTCACCTCGGTAGTAGTTCTTGGGGTAGGCCATTCCAGAATAGCCTTCACCTTCTCTGGGTCCATCTTGAGACCTTCTGCTGAGATAACAAACCCCAAGTACACTAACTCCCTCTTCACAAAACTGCACTTCTTCAGATTAATCAACAGTTTCTCTTCTCTTAACTTCTCAAAGGCTCTTTGAATATGCATCAGATGCTCATCCAACGTCTTACTGAAAGTAAAAATATCATCTAAATACACAATAACAAAACTTCTCAGAAATTCTTTTAGAACCTCGTTCATGAGCTGCATGAATGTGCTAGGTGCATTGGTTAGCCCAAAAGGCATGACTAACCACTCGTACAGGCCCTCTTTGGTCTTGAAGGCAGTCTTCCATTCATCTCCCTCTCGAATCCGGATCTGGTGGTATCCACTCTTCAGATCAATCTTTGTCAAGTACTGAGCTCCACTCAAACAGTCCATCAAGTCATCCATCCTTGGCAGGGGGAATCTATACTTGATTGTTATCTTGTTTATGGCTCGGGAATCTGTACACATCCTCCACTCCACATCCTTCTTTGGGGCTAGTACTGTAGGTACTGCATATGTACTCAAACTCTCCCATATCAAACCCTTTCTCAACAACTCTTGAACTTGTTTGTTCAACTCCTCATTTTAGGTCATTCTATAGGCGCTGCCTTATTTGGAAAACTAGCTCCGAGTCAAATTGATCGATGGTGATCTTCGCTATTAGTAAACCCTCGGGTACGTGCGGAAACAATATCCACGGAAACTCATCAACATCTCGAAACTAATACAGAACCTTCTCCTCATCTATCGCCTTACTCACTCCTGGAATCAATGCATAACACACATGCTCATGCTTCATATATTCTAAAAAATTTCTTCCATCTAGATAACAAATTCTAGCACTACTGCATACCTTTTATTCGGTCTCCTTCAGGGGTTTCAACTTGTGACGAACCCCATCCTTCATCAAGGAATAAGTGTTTTGCATGGCCATCATGTATGCTTCATCTGCGGCGCCATGGCCTCCCCAACAACATGTGACATGCATCCATGGGGATGATATCGAGTACCTCTCATCATGGTAGCTCGATCTTGAACTTTACTGGAAGCGCTCATTGACCAAAACTTTGTGGTCTTTTACGCCTTGATTGTCGAATCACGGATGGGGGTTCCTTCCCTCTTCAGCTTCAACTTTGTGACCATCTCCTCTGACACTAGATTATCGGTGCTCCCACCGTCAATAATGACATCACAATATTTTCCTTCACACTTGTACTTTGTGCGAAACAGATTCTTCCTCTATTTTGGTTCATTTTCCTCAGTCACTAGGGCTCTCCTAATCCTGAGGGCTTCTCCTTCGGCTATCATCAGTGTTAAGTTAGGCCTCCTGCATGTACCTTCCTTCCCGCGACCGGCCTTTATGCGCCCTTCCTTGGTGTTGTGGATATTCATAAGCTTGATGCCCTTCTTCACCACACTGAAAATACGTTCCTTTAAAACCACCTCTTCCAGATCCTTGTCCATATCTCCCTCATCCTCTACCTCTTTGATCACCAATGTTTTAATCACGAGGGCAGTAGGAGTTGTCATTTCTTTGCCTTTGGCTGGTACCCACATCTTCACTTTTCTTTTCATCATCATTTTAGAAGCTTCACGAAGGCCTTCCATTGCCCCTTCCACTTTGACCTCCCTGCGTCCTTTTTGCTTGCCATCAAATCTTTTGTTCAACTTCTCTTCCACCTTGAGCAAGGCGATACACATCCTCAATGGTGGTCATTCTGACTAGGCTTAACTCCTCCTGAATGCTCGGTCGTAACCCATTAAGATATCAGGCTACCTTCTCCTTATTGGCCTCTGTGTGACCCATTCTGATGATTATCTTGTGAAAATCTTTAGTATATTCTTTTATAGATCTGCTTCCTTGCTTCAACCCTTGCAATTTCTTCAACAGATCTAACTCGTAGTCCACTGGTATGAACTACTTCTTCAGTTTCTCTACCATGCGATCCCATCTAGTGATATTGCCTTTTCCTCTTCAATTTCTTTCCAACTAGACCTCTTTCCACCAAATATTGGCATGGCCCTTTAGCTTCATTTTTGCAAACTTAAGCCGATCTGGGTCCTCTATTTCCTCATACTCAAAATATTCTTCTAGCTCGTTGAACCAGTCGATCAACTCTTCCAGGTTTAGACTTCTAGAATAACTGGGGACTTCTGCTCTGGGTCTTTTCCTGATCTTTGAAATGGCCCTTATTAGCCGCATTTGGTTTTGATCAATTGTTTCTTCTTCCTCTCCTTCATCTTCACTTTCCTCCCTCGGGTTTAACCCTCTTCTCAACTTTTCTTGTAACGCATCAATCTGTCTCTGGAGGGCTGCCAGTGCATCTCTTCCACCAGCATTTTTGCCACCTCGACCACCTCTGGTACCACCACGCCTACCAGGCACCACTCTTGGAGGCATCTTTCTTGATCTCGACCCACAACCACGGTCCTGGTGCGAACTACCTCACGATCGGCGATCTGTCCACACGCTCAAGAAAACCTGCTTTGATACTACTTGATGAGGGCGCAACCCGAGACTTAGAAAATAACCCACAAACAAGAGAATAATTTTATTATTTAGAAAATGGAGCTTCTTACATGCAGAGGATCTCAAATCCCCAAGTTCTACAACACATGCAAGTTACAGAAAGCTATAGAATAACCCTTTCGTAATATGCGAGTTTGTCCCAAAAAAGTTACCCAAAAATTAGAAACCCACCCATAAATAGAGCTCCTCATTAGTTTGGAGCCAAAACAACATTCAAATTTGAGTTTAGGTAGTTTGGCACCAAAAATTTACAACATGAAGTTCAAATTTCAAAAGAGCATTTGCAATTGTATCTTCTAGAAAGTGCGCCAACTTCGCGGGGCCATAACTTTTGATCCAGGACTCTGATTCGCGAACCTTTTGAACCATTGGAAATGTCTCAAAGTCAATAACGCATTTAAAATCTGCAAGTTTCGGGGCTAATATGGGAGCTCTAAGTGCCTCAAATCTAACTCAGAATATTTTTAGGTGCAAATCTGGGAAACTAAAACTGCAATATCTTTCAACCCAGAAACCGAAAATAAAAACCATAAATTGGGAATTTCATTTTGACGAAAAGGGTATCCAAAAATGTAAAAATATCTAAAAACTGAGAAACTTGGAATTTAACTATTTTTGGGTGATGCAAGATTGCCCTTACACCACTGGATGCTCCTGCATCATATTTCATCCTTGTGCTTCAAATTGTTCAAATAGATGGTGGTATCTTTATTTCTCAGGATAAATATGTTAGAGATGTTGAAGAAGTTTGGCATGGAAGATTCCAAACTAGTAAGTATTCCTATGGTCAATGGTTGTCACTTGAGCAAGATTGATAAGTATCTTGAGGTTGATCACACTATTTATAGGTCTATGATTGGAGGATTATTGTATTTGATTTCTTTTAGACCTGATATTATGCATGAAGTATGTTTGGTTGTTAGATATCAAACTAATCCTATGAAAACTCATTATAATGTAGTAAAAATAATATTTAGATATTTGAAAGGGACTCTAGATTATGGTTTGTTCTATAAGAAAGATGATAAATTTTCTTTAAGTGCTTATATTGATGTTGATTAGGCAAGATGTGTGGATGATTGGAGAACCACAAGTTGAAGCGCATTTTTCTTAGGAGAAAAATTGGTCTCTTGGTTCAGTAAGAAGCAAGAATTAGTGTCCTTATCCATAGTAGAAGCTAAGTATATTGTTGCAACATCTTGCTACACCTAGGTTCTTTGGATGAAGTAGACTCTTAAGGATATAAAGGTGGTATATGATGAACCCATTCCCATATTGTGTGATGATACCAGTGTAATTAACATTTCCAAGAATCTAGTAATGCACTCAAGGACCAAACATATTTCTATCTGGTATCACTTTCTAAGGGAGAAGACTGTAGAGAAAGAAGTTGGATTGGAGTATGTGACTACTAAGGATCAAATTGTAGACATCTTCACTAAGGTTCTTTCAAAGGAGACTTTCGAGTATCTTTCACAAAAGTTAGGGGTTATTGACCTTCCTTTTTCTAACTAGATGCATAGATGGTGCATCTATCTAGGGGAGAAATTTATGTCATATCCTTTTCTCCTAGATTGATATGTGACACCTCTTAGGGGGAGTAAGTAGTTGGTTGGATGTTACTGATAAGGGAGCATGTATAGTTGGTTGAAGAAGAAGTGTTATCAGTCAAAGGGGGAGAATGTGTTGATGATTTAAATGAAGATATTTTTTCCCTTTGTCATTGATTTCAAAGGGGAAGAATGTGCAGGTGCATGTTGCCATTATTGAACATTTAGAATATTGAGAGGGGGGTGAATTAGTATTCTATTAAACCTTTCAAACATCATCCATACAATTACCAAAGAACATTCAACTGATATAAGCAAAGAAAGCATGAAAAATTCACAACATCACATAACACATGAACACCATGATTTTTACGTGGAAAACCCAAAATGGGAAAAACCACGGTGAGTGTTAGCTCACAATATATTATATATGGATATAGTATATTACAGAAATGATCACTACAGGTGGACTCACTATCCAATGGGCTCACTTCCCATAGAGAATAAGATAGAAGATAAAGGTGGTGGCTCAAAGCCTATTGAAATGTTAGAATTTCATCTATATTATGCTAGATTAAAGTTCCAATGAAGTAAATAACAATCTTTGCATTGAATTGGATCAATGCATTGCTCTGATCTAAATTCACACAATTCACACAACTCTGATCTAATTTGCATCAGACACATGTAGGTGGAACACCATACATTTCATATATTACTAATCACTCACACTTCATCCCAAAACACCGAAAATAATCTCCTATATATATCCACATCAAGTGTAACATCAATTAGGTCAGCCTAATTGGATGTAACACACAAAATTTGAACTTGTCATCCTCAAATCATTTCATCAACATCTCATGCCTTAATTCAAAATTAAATTCACTTTGAGATAGGTTGGTATGGACCCAATATAGGTCCTGTACATAAGATTGCAACACATTAATCCTTCAAATGTGTTAGGTCATCCCCAAATAAGACCTAAACATAAAAACCTTCATTTGTTTACCTAATTTTCCATACATGGAACTCAAAACACGCTATCATTTGGAATTACCACTCAAATAACATAGTGAAGCTTATATCCAACATCATAACATAAAATAATCATCTGTGAAGGAATGTGGAATCTCCCACACTGGCACACTATATAGGAAATAACTACAATATATAAAACTAAACTTTGTCATTCATATCTTCCAAGATACTATGCCATTCAACAAAATATCTTGGATTTAGATGTATGTGATGATCACAAAATAATATAGTGATATCTCTATTTGTGGTGGAGTGCTGAACCACTATACTAACAAGCTTGATACTTAGGTAAATTTTTGAGTAGCTATACTTTTTGAACCAAATTATCTTTTAAAAATATCTTCAAAATCATGTTAGAATGATCCAAAATAATGTTGAAATCAATGACAACAATGGATCAGGAAAAATGTGCATACCGTGCTCATGTTTTTCAAAAAACATCATCTTCCAACAATCTCCCCCTTTGTCATTGATGGTAATATGCACACCAAAAAACATTCTCCAAAATATTGCTCTCCTCCTTACACATATCTTTCTTTCCCAAAACACTCCAAGTATCTCTCCAAATATCTTACCAAGTAAATCTCCCACTTTGACATCAATGAAAAGGGTGTGTCAATACCAACTCTTATATACTCCCCCTCAAACATATGTATAAATAGAAATAACTGAAAGAAAGTACTAACTCCCCCTTAGCAAGTTAACTCAAAAAATTATATATCATCCACATATTTACAAAAGAATCTAAAAAACTTGAAAGATGCATAGAAATAGAAATTATAAACCCAAAGATCTCGACCCTTGAAGCTTTTGTAAAATGAATTTCCACACATATTTACCTTCTTCCAAAATTTCTTCCCTGCTACAAGTATTACGTATTGAGACTCAAGCTCAACCAAGGTTTCCTCTCACTCTTCTGGAGTACTAAGAGTTAGATTTGGATTTGAGATATTATTAGTACTGGAAAGGGCACTTCATATAGGTATATATTTCATCTTCACCAAGTCCCTTAGCTTCTCAAACTACCTAATTATTTCTTCTTTCTGGGTCTGTAGAGTAAATAATTTTTAATGTAGGTCCACTATAGCAGTCTAGGTCTAATCATCTTTATCTTATACTAGATTATAAACATTTAATGAACTGCTTATTTGTGTCTCAATAGAATCCATGGAATCCTTTATGCTTTTTGTTGTATCTAACCACTTCATACAATACAAAAATAAAGTCTTTTCCTCTTCTGTTGGTTGTTTTGAACGAACCAATCAAATCTCGTCAGATACCTATGAGTTTTTCAAACTCAATTCTTGAATACCTGCAAGATAAGTGGCCAAAAAACAAGATATAACACCAATCACTTTATCTCCTACACTTCAGGCTCTACAAAACCCAAGAGGGTACTCCTACAATGTACATTATATAATTCTTTCAAACAACTTACGTATACATTGCATAATCAAGTAGATATATTCTCACCAATGACTAATAAGATGAAATCCTATAAGAAGTTGGAATTTCCTTGAATGAATTATACATCTCAAGTCAAGAATATAAGATAACACAAACCAAAACAAATTAAAGATAGATGAATGATGATTTAAAAATATGTTCTCAAGTTGAGTAACTGGAACCATGAAAAAGACTTACGAGGATTAGGATTAGTGCCATTATCTACAGGCTAGGAGTCTGAGCAAATTGAAATATAAGGTATATTTAATTCTAAACACCCATGATCTAAGTGAAATTAATTTGAAATTCACAAATCTATAACCAGATTCTAAACACTACTTATCAAATCCAACATCTCTGAACATGAATTTTCAATTTGATCTAATCATTTTAGCTAATTCTTTGAGCCAGAGCTAAAACCAAAACATATACTAAAGTATGAAAGTGATAGAAATTAATGAAATGATCTTTTATCATAATTTTCATTAATAATTCAAGTGTAGATCTAAATGGAGAGACTATAGACTCAAAAAACTTCCATTATCATTCATATATGCTTAGGAACCATACATTTGACAAAATTTACTATCTAGACTCAAAGCATTAGACAAAGACTTAACATATTCGCTTTGTGTTCTCTATTTTTGAAATTAGATTCTAGAATTGAACAAAAGACCCACACAAATGGCCCTTAATTCCCTTTTATATAATAAGGGAGAAAAAACAAGCTTCAGGCTAGATGCACATATGTCACATTCTAATTGGACCGCTACAAAAAAAATTCTCTAATTCAATTATATTTACATCTTTCAAATTGCAGGGAATACATATGAGACAAAGATTATTTGCATTTGTTATAAGAAGCAACTTCGCCTTCCAAAAGCACATGTCAAAAATAATAATCTTCTATGTTGTAGCACATCCATTCCATTGAGCAACATGACAAAATGATGCAAAGAAAAAAGTAAATCAGCATCTCGGTCAACATTCCACATCATCAACAACTAACACTTACCTGTGAAACATATATTTTTTACATTGCAATTTCTGAGGCCAGACCTATACAATACTTGACCAATTATATATGTTTCACATCTACACCTAGATACCCAATCAACCAACAAATACCTTCCCCCATTCTTCATATTCATCATTTGATGGCCAATTGAAGT
>VDFB02252616.1:232250145-232287789 GCA_007258455.2 Sequoia sempervirens | reverse complement strand
CCTCAATCCTATGCATCATCTTTAAATCCCCATTCAAATGATAACCATTTTTCCAATACAAACCATTCCAATTTGTATTCACAGCCAAAAAATAGGGCTAAGACTACTCAAAAAGATAATCAAAATGATTCCCAAATGAGAGTATTTGACAGTCGAAGGCCTAAAAATAATTATGATAAGAGAAGGAATCATTACAACCAGAATGAACAAGAAGGACCTGTTGGAAGAGCACAACTATATACTGATAGATATAGGAAATTATGCTTTGATACAATCCTAGGGTATCCAAATCTTGTTCTTGATAATGCAAGAAAACATTTACCAAAGTTCACCGGTAATAATTCTTTCAATGGTGAAGATCATCTGAAATATTTTTAGAGTTTTGTTGAAGATTTTAAGCTTTGGTATGATCATGTTGCAATGAAGTACTTCATGCAATCATTGACTAAAGATGCTAGAGATTGGTACAGGAGCTTGCTTGATGCAAGAATTGATTCAAAAGATGATTTCTACAAAAAATTTAGAGAGAAATATGGAGATAAGAAAAATCCTAGATTTATATTAAATGACTTCAATAATATCACAAAGGGACATAATGAAATGGTGACTGAATTTAATGCAAGGTTTCAAAAATCCATGAATAGAGTTCTAGCTTATTTGAGGTTGAATTAGAGTGCATGCTTAGTGGTGTATTAGAATGCGTTTGATTCAAAGATGTGTTAATTTCTTAGAGAAAAGGACCCACATAATCTAAGAGATGCTTATAAAATGGTAGTTCACATGGAGAACAATAGAAGAGCATCAAGTAAGGTAGGGAGAAGAGATGATCCTAAAGCTTTGAAGAATCCTAGAAATCAAAATGAAAGAGTTGGAAAAGCTACAACTCCTAATGAGAAGTTGGATCAAATTGTTAGTTTGTTGCAAAAAGTGGAAAAGAATGAGAAACCTCAGTTCCAAAGAAATGAAAGGCCACCAAGGTTGCAAGATTATCCTTATCACACTAATTGGCACAATGGAAAGCTATTCCACAACAATCAAAAAAGTTCCCAAAGGGAATTTTTTAAGCCTGCCAAAGCATTCCACGGATGTTGCACAGAGATTTTTTCCATGAATTTGCCTAGTATGTCCAATTTACACTCATTCAGCTCCACCTTGGTAGCATTTGTTGAAGAGATCTATAGAGAGTCAGCTGGATTGATCCAGGGTTGTAGTTTCCCTCAGGATCAAGATGAAATAGTAAATGTTCTCATGATTAAATCAGACCTTTCCTACAATGATTATTCTTCTGATGATGAGCCTAATGGAGGTGATGTGGACATGCAAAGGTAGGAAGTGAGTGTATACCATCAACAAGTGTTCTTAGATGAAGAGAGAGACAATGATTGGAATGTTTACAATCTTCAATCAGATGATATTTTTCTGAGAAGACCATCAAATGAAGAAATTGAAAATATGATGATTGCATTGGCTACTCAAGTAAGGAATACTATCCATCTAAGAAATATAGTTGTGAATGGTAATCAGGGTAAGCCTAGCAGCATGTTCATCAAAGAAAAGAGTGTAGATAACAAATGGACCAAGATAGAAACCAAGAAAGAAGAGGAAAAACCAAAAGAAGGTAAAGAAGCTAGAATTTGGGCTAAAAATACCAATAAGGGAAGCTACTTCCCAAGTTGTGAAGGCTAAAGATAAAAAGAAAAGTGCTAAAAAGGTTGAAAAACAAGATGATAAGGTAATAGATAAGGATATAATACTTCATGAATTACCAAAGTATGCTTCTGTGGACATGTTCCAAATGTTCTCTTAGGTCAATGTTACAGTCCCATTGTTCGAGATGATGAGGATTGATGAACATAATAACAAGGAAGTTTCTTTTATTAATGGTGCAACAATGGTTGGTAAAGATAAGATCATGATTGATTCACCTAAAGTGAGCAAAGATCAAGAAAATAATGATGAAGTGGAAGAGGTAATTAATGAAAAACCTCAAATATACCTGGGAACCACAATTACTGCAAGCCTAAGTTAGGTCTGTTAGCTCTCAAAAATGTAGGTGGGAAACCTCAAGAGGCTACCAATCTCTTGGTACATTTTAGAGATGCTGGGGCAAAGATCAAATAATTCAAAACCTTCTATAACGAAACATAAACAAATGAGTGTACCCTATCGAGATAGGCGGAGCTTAACTTTATGATTTTATCCTTTCTGAAATGCTTTGTCCCTGATAAGCGGATAGGGGAGTGAACAATGAAATAAAAACTTTGGTACAAATAGCAATAGCAATATTCTAATCTAAATCCTAAAATATTTCAGTGTAGATGTAAAGAAACTAAATGAATCAAATGAAGAATTACTGAGACTAACGTTGCCTTATTAGATTATCACGAGTCAGAATGAAGCAGTGGGCAAATTATTCTAGAAAAAGAACTCCATATTGTTGGCATATGTTTTTGTTTATAACTTGTATAACATGCAAGACTGTGACTACCAAGTTCTTCTTAATGATCCAGATGAATTTCCCTGATTGCTATGATCAATTAAAAGGATTTAATCTCTCCTTGAAAAGAACCAATCAATTAATCACCTGAGATCTAAAATGTGCGATAAACTAAAAATAAACTTGTTATATCAATTTAAACAACGGAAAGAATCAAACTTGGAGACGGCTTATAATACTTTTCAATAAACTCAACAGATAATTGACACCAGAAATAAACTGCCACACTAACTAATTTTCATTGAAATCGCCATTTGAAAACATGCATCATAGTCTCTGATATGAGAACTTTATTCTACTGTATCCATTCCTAATCTACCTACTGTGTTTATTCTAAACTCTGATCTCATCCCTTCATTTACAATTGAGAATGAATATTTATACACTTGCATCCGAATAGACACAACGCTTCGAAATTCAAAACCCATGTCGGCCAATAGTTGCATTTGGGCCCAATTAATCATCTCTGAGTCATCCTGATAGTCATACTGATCCAATGTATATCAACAGTCATCTCATGTTCTTCGTGTTTCACCGTGACCCTCAAGTGTCGGGGAGATACATATCGAATACCCCATGTCATGCCGAGAGGGGCTCCCCAATACACTTTTCAATCGCTGAGACATAAGAAGTTTTCTTACCGAAATGTGCCTCCTTGCTTCATTTGCTTCGCTATAACTTTATGATATCGGGAAGACCTCTTGCAAATTTCATTATGTTTCACCAAAAGTCTTTTCCACTCTGAGTCACTGTGACCAAAAAAAATTGGGGAGACATCTTGTAGGTTATACCTTTGTCTTACCAAAACACCCCGAGCACACTTGATCACCAAGAGAATTCAGTTCTTATACCGACAAAGACCTTTTTCATTTTTTATCAGTGAGACCCAACGAAGTCGCCAAGACCACCCTCTGAATGTCAGTAACTCTTACCGATAAGCCTATCCTTCCACCGCCGATTGGTGAGAAAATAAAACCTCGCTATGACCTCACACCGAAAACAACCCGCTTGGCCGAAGAGATCCCATAATGTACTAGTCGATGAGACATTTTAAATTCGATAAGACACTACCCCGGAAACCTGACTCCTGCGGATGAACGTTTCCATGCATTAGTCGGGGAGACATAATGAATTCGATGAAACATCATCCCGACAGTATAACTCCTACCGATAAGTATCATCCTCTGCTGCCGAAACCATGATGGGGTCCTGCCGAATGGCCTGTAGGTAAAATCCAGTCGCTGTGATATAAAAGGAGTCTTGCCGATAGTAAACACAGACTCCTTTTAACAAGAATGCTCAATGGGTTGGGGAGACCATGATGAACTCACGCCAATAGGAACAAGAATGTGCAAAATGCAGACTCGATGGATCCATGGGACCACATGGCAAGAAATGGGTAGAATGTTATGAAGACAAACCTATGTGCTTATGATGAGGACTCATATGGAAACTTAGGGCTATGGAAAAATTGTGAAAATATTTAGGAATTTACAGTTCCAACAATGGCTCCATCTAGGGATGAATGATAGTAAGATCATTGCAAGGATCCAGATCTTTGGGTGAGCAAACCAGACACAAAATGAAGAGCAGTGAGCAGAATGGAAATGTAAACAAAGCATGATGGAATGAATGCAAAATGGAGATGAACAAAACCCTAAACTACTGTGCATGGAAAAGAATTTTAAAGAAGATAAGCAAGAGTTGTCCATGCACTGGCAACCCTTAGTCCTCTATGTTTCAACTTCACCTATTCTGAGCTGTTACAATCTGAAACTCAAACCATACTTTCCCCTGTCAAATACCTGGTTTTGTCTTGAGTTCATCAAATTCCTCTTGAAGATATTCATGCAATCTTCCTTGTCACTATAATTGAAAGTCCTTAGAGGATCATCATTCTTAGCTTGACCCAAATTCCCTCTCTCACTATTATGAATTATGAAACACTCTCCTAGCTCATCCTAAATGGACATAGACTTTTGATAAACTTCAAAGGCTTCTCTATCAACTCGAGAAATGCACTGAGAGTCATAAGAATCATCACACAAAGATCTTTCACTGTCAAAACAAATGTAAACTGGACACAAAACTTCAGAATTATCCTTGTGTACACATCTCAGATATTCAAGAGTCAGCAAATCCAAAATTTGCTCACTGCTGAGCGAACAAGTCTCTACATTTTCATAACTACAGTTGCATTCTTCACTTTTTTCATCATCAAAAAGAGGCCCAAGATCATCAGAGAATGAAAAATCAGAACATTACCAGTGAAGTCACTTATTCCATCATTTAGCTTGTCTGAAATTATCTCCTCTTTGCCATAAAGTGGATTTGAAAATACCTGATATTCATTCTTGGGCACACCTTGGCAAAATATCATCTGATCCTCTTTTATCACTTCATCATATAGTGGATTAAAAAAAAATTGGGAATCACTTTCATATGTACAAACCTCTTCTTCACTGAATGTGTCTTCATGGCTTTCAACTGTAGCTGGAGGTATAATTTGTTTACTGTCAAATGGACTCACATTATCCATTCCTTCTTCCTCTCGATCACCAAAAGAATTGCAAGAGTCACCTTGTTGTAAATCAGAATCCACAAGTTCCTCAAGTTCTTCATTATTGTGACATGATACACAATCCCCTTCCATTTCATTTTCCAATTCATCAACATGGCAAGTTTCAAGATCATTATAGTCATTCTCTTCATATGTTGACGTACTCTCCTCATTTGAGCATGTTTCATCCTGATTTCCAAAAGGGCTGCTAGAATCCCTTGATTATAGATCAAAATCCACAGGTCCATCTTCAAAATCTGAATACTCATTGGATCCCTCATAACATACACAACTTTCCCTGTCACAATCTATTATGCAAGAGAGATATCTTGTACCTTCATCTTCATTATGCAAGCTATCATAGGAATAATACTGACTTGCACATATCTCATCCTCAATTGGATGCATTGTTTGATCAATTTCTATATACTCATTAGAAATACAACTATTGGATTCAACATTGATAGTGTTCTCATACCTTATCCTCTCCATGGCATTAATGAATTTATTCACTCAATCATAGGTATGCTGCTTTTCTGACCAATAAACTGATTCAGGTTCCCATGCCCTTGCAAATTGCTCAACAAACATGGCCCTTGTTGTGCGGCGAAATGGTGCCAAAATAACTCTTCTCATGCCATCACCGGTAATCTAATATCCATCTCGCCATTATCGCCAGAATAAATTCGTTATGATTAATCAATTATCAGAACTAAGCGGCGAGGCTATTAAACCAATCCCTAACTTCATGAATGAGTGACATCATAAACAACCTCATGTGTAAATCTTCATATGGCACATCTATGTCTTTGATAAAAGCATTGAAGCTCCTCAAATGATCTTCAGCAGTGATGGAACTACTCCCCATAAACTTTGGAACAAGACTTCTCCAACTGCCATTTATAGGGTAAGGGTACAATTGAAACCCTGTTAGATCAAATTTCCTAATTATCATTGTTGCATACTGGTGAGGGGGAGGGTTAGGTGGGTGCTGATATTGGTATGGCGGACTATTGCATTGTGCATAATGCTGACCATGAGGTGGTTGTGTGTATGCATGTTGTGTAGGAATATAAGGAGGATGATTTGGCTATTGGGCTTTCTGCAATTCAGCTTTTAGTTCTTCTATCTTCTTCTCATGTAATTCCATCAGTGCTTTTACCTCCTTAGGAATTAAAAGCTCATAGTTTCCTTTAGGGCTTTCATGATTACCCTCCATCTTCAGATCATTGTATGTCCACATACTGTTGCCAGCAGGAGCTCCAGTATGACCTCCCTTGGATTGAGATATTCTTCCATTCATGCTTAAACAAATGGAATGTTTCTTTCAGAGTCACCACCTACTTTTCCAAAAGTAGAAAAATGATTATTTCTGATCTTTCCCCAGCGGAATCACCTTTTCTCAAATTTCTCAAATTACAACTTTTCCTCCAATGACTCTATATAATGGTCTTCAACCAAATTTTCTGATGTAATCCCCAGCAGAGTCGCCAATTTTTTAGCTCTCAAAAACGCAGGCAGAAAACCTCAAGAGGCTACCAATCTCTTGGTACGTTTTAGGGTAACGGACAAGGTCAAATGAATTAAACCTTCTACTCTTTGGGCGCTGCTAGACCTAGGTGGGTGTACCTATTTGAATGAAGCGGACTTAACTTATGATTATCCTTTTGAAATGCTTTGTCCACAATGGCAGATGGGAGTGAACAAATGAAATCAAACTTGGTACAAATAGCAATAGAAATCTTCTAATCTAAATCCTAAAATGTTCAATTAATAGATGTAAAGAAATTGAATGAATCCAAATGATGAAATTGTAGAGACCAATGCCTTATTGGGTATGCGGAGTTGAATGAAACAAAAGTGGGAAACTTATTCTGGTAGAAACTCAAATTGTTGGCATATATTTTGTTTATAACTTATATAAACATGCAAGATTATGACTACTAAGCTCTACTTTAATAATCCAGATGAATCTCCCTGATTACTATAATCAACTAAAAGGATTTAATCTCTCCTTGAAAGAACCAATCAATTAATCACACAGATACATCAAATGTGCACTGATAAACTAAAAATAAACTTGTTATATCAATTTAAACAACCAGAAAGAATCAACTTGGAGATAGCTTAGCAATACTTTTCAATAAACTCAATAGACAATTGACACCAAAAATAAATTGCCACACCAACTAATTTTCATTGAAATCACCAAACATGCATCATAGTCTCTAATATGAGAACTTTATTCTACTGTATCCATTCCTAATCTACCTACTGTGTTTATTCTAAAATCTGATCTCATCCCTTCATTTACAATTGAGAATGAATATTTATACACTTGCATCTGAACAAACACAACGCTTCAAAATTCAAAACCCATGTCGGCCAACAGTTGCATTCAAGCCCAATTAATCATCTCTGAGTCATCCTGATAGTCATACTGATCCAATGTATATCGACAATCATCCTGTGTTCTTCGTGTTTCACCGTGACCCTCAGCTGTCGGGGAGATACATATCGAATACCCCATGTCATGCCGAGAGGGGCTCCCCAATACACTTTTCAATCGCTAAGACATAAGTAGTTTTCTTACCGAAATGTACCTCCTTGCTTCATCCGCTTCGCTGTAACTTTATGATATCGGGAAGACCTCTTGCAAATTTCATTATGTTTCACCGAAATTGTTATCCACTCTGAGTCACTGTGACCAAACAAAATCGGGGAGACATCTTGTAGGTTATACCTTTGTCTTACCGAAACACCCCGAGCACACTTGATCTCCGAGACAATTCAGTTCTTATACTGACATAGACCTTTTGCATTTTTTTATTGGTGAGACCCAACGAAGTCGCCAAGACCACCCTTTGAATTTCAGTAACTCTTACCGATAAGCCAATCCTTGCACCGCCGGTTGGTGAGAAAATAAAACCTTGATATGACCTCACACCGAAAAAACCCACTTGGCTGAAGAGATCCCATAATGTACTAGTCGATGAGACATTTTAAATTTGATAAGACACTACTCTGATAACTTGACTCCCACCGATGAACCTTTCCATGCATTAGTCAAGGAGACATAATGAATTCAATGAAACATCATCCTGATGGTATAACTCATGCCGATAAGTATCATCCTTTGTTGCCGAAACCACGAAGGGGTCCTACCGAATGACCTGTAGGTAAAATCCAATCGCTGTGATATAAAAGGAGTCTTGCCGATAGGCAACACAGACTCCTTTTAACAAGAATACTCAATGGGTCGGGGAGACCATAATGAACTCACGCTGATAGGAACAAGAATGTGCAAAATGCAGACTCAATGGATCCATGGGACCACATGGCAAGAAATGGGCAGAATGTTATGAAGAAAGACCTATGTGCTTATGATGAGGACTCATATGGAAACTTAGGGCTATGGAAAACTTGTGAAAATATTCAGGAATTTACAGTTCCAACAAGGTCAACCCATTTTTTCTTAGTTTGATTATTGATGGGAAGTTCCTCAAAAACTACATGATTGATTCAAAGGCCTCTTCTAATGTTATGCTAGTAGAAATCATGAAGGAAATGGGTTTGAAAATTGATAGCACTTATGGAAAGTATTATGTTATGGAATTGAGAGAAGTACCTGTTATAGGAGTCATTAATAGAGTCTCATACAAGATTGCAGAATTCCCTAAGAAGTAATTATACATTAGTGTCATAGTGGTGGATATCCCACCAAATTATGGGATGTTGTTGTCAAGACAGTGGAGTGCATCCATGGGTGGAAGCATACAATGTGATTTATCATATGCTACCTTTTCCATTGACCAAGAGGATGTCAAAATTGTTATGAAATCAAGGGCTCGCCATATGATTTAGTATGTAGAGGAACCAGAGGAATTTTAGAGAATTCATTTTGTGGATACTAGTTTGGAGACTTTTAGAGTGGAAAAACTACAACATGAAGAAGAATTTCAGCATGCACCAATTGATAGAGAAATCTTAGATGCATCAAAAGGAGATCCTCTCTAGACCATGTACTTCAATGGAGCTTGTTCCAAGGAGGGATCAGGTGTAGGAGTTATTATGATTTCCCCACAAGGTAATACATTTAAATCCTCTTTCTTGTTGAAATTTTCGTACACAAACAATGTGGCCGAATATGAGGCTTTGTTGCTTGGTGTAAAATTAGCTTCAAAGCATGGTATTAAAATGCTAAAAGTATTGGGTGACTCTGAATTAGTGATATCCCAAGTTAGGTCTAAATTCATTTCCAAAAAATACAAGACTTAAGTAGTATAGGAATGCTATTTGGGATACCATCAAAGCTTTTGATGCTTTTAATATTGATTGGATAGAAAGGGGAAAGAATGTGATGTAATATTTGTTAGAAAATATTGCTATCAGACTAGATGATGTCACTTTTGATGGCATTTCAAAAATATAGGTGCAAACCTAGCCTACAGTGCCTTATAATATTTGCAACTGGCAAGTATTTGATGATGATAATGATGTTTTAAAATTTTTGCACTATATTGATTAGTATGAAAGCCAGGAAGTTGACTTTGGTGCATTGGCGGTGGAAGTTGATGGTAAAGAAACACTATTTGGGAATAAAGTTATCCAATTGAAAACTAGCAAGATTACCAAATGGTTGCTTGCATTAGAAAGGGTTTCTAATGGCTCTAATAAGATAAATGTTAAGCATAAATCTTCTCACAAGGAAGATTTGGAGGAAATTAATCTTGTAATTGAGAACGCTCCCAAGAAGGTATATATAGGGAAGAAAATGAAACTATCAGAACCATGTTGATTTCCCTATTAAGAAAATATAGACATGTGTTTTCCTAGTCATATGATGACCTCAAAGATTATAGGGAAGATCTTTTTCAACATGAGATACCTTTGAAACCAGATGCCAAAATTTTAGGAAAAAGTAGAGACCAATAAATCCAACATTGTAGCCTAAAATGCAAGAACTTTTGAAGTTAAGGGATGTTGGTATTATCAAGCCTATAAGGAATTCTTCATGGGTTTCTAATTTGGTTCCAGTTCAGAAGAAGAATGGTGACCTAAGAAAATGTGTGTATTTCATAAACTTAAATGTATCATCCTTGAAAGAAAATTACACACTGCCTAATATGGAGGCTATGTTATAGAAGGTGACAGGGTGTGAATTGCTATCAATGATGGATGAGTTCTCAAGCTACAACAAGGTCATAATAAAATAATTTGAACAAAATAAGACTACATCCACTACACCATGGGGAAAATATGTGTATGTGAGAATGCCATTCAGTTTAATCAATGTTGGTGCAACATTTTAGAGAGTCATGGATGTGGCATTTGTTGATTTCATTGATTTATTCCTAGCCATAAACCAAGATGAATTGACTACACATAGCAAGAAGGAAGAAGATCATTGCACACATTTAAAGAAGATATTTGTTAGAGCATTGGAATATGGAATTTCCTTGAATCCTAAGAAATGCATTTTCAGGTTAAGGAAGGTAAGCTTTTAGGGAACATTGTCTCCAAATATGGGGTTAGGATTGATCTTGAGTGTGTGGTAGCAATAGATAAAATTACGTAGCCTAAAAATGCAAAGGGGATTCAATCATTTTTTGGGAAAATTAATTTCTTGAGAAGAATTTTCACTAACTTTGTTGAGATTGTCAGACCCATCTCCAAAATGTTAAAAAAGGGTGAAAAGATAGGATGGAAAAAAGAGCCCTCTAAAGCTTTTCAAGCTATAAAGCAACCCATCAAGGAGCTTGTTGTGCTTAAGTCACCAAATTATTCAAATCCATTTCAACTATTTACTTTTGCTTCATTTCATATTGTGGCAGGAGTACTACTATAGAAAAAAAATGAAGGCTTTGAGTAGCCTATCTCTTTCTTCAGCAAATATTTGCAGGTTGCTAAGCGTAAGTATGACATGATAGAAAAGCAAGACTATGCATTGGTTAAGGATGTAAAAAAAATTAAAACATATCTGATGGGAGAAACTATGGTAACATATGTTCTAAGTGTAGCAGCCAAAGATATTTTCACCCAGCAAGAGACTAGAGGCCAAAGATGCAGATGGATCAACAAGATCTACGAGTTCAATATTGATTTTTAGATTACAAAAATAGTAAGAGGTCAAGGTTTGCTTAAGTTTATGGTTGATACCAACTTAGAAGCAAACCAAATAAATCAAGTAGAACATTAAAATATTGCACCTATGTGTGACATGTAGACCTATGGATGGTACAAAAGAATTGTAGAATACCTACAGACTATGCAATGCCCTGAAGGAATGCCTAATAATGAGAGACATATAAAGTTGTAGGCTATTAAATACATCATTATTGATAATGAACTTTGGTGGAGAAGCCCAGAAGGTGTATTGCTCATATGTGTGGATGGAAATTAGGCAAAAGAACTTCTAAATGAAATGCACAATGGAGCATGTGGAGGTCACTACATGGCAAAGACCATTGCTCATAAAATACTAAGAGTAGGATTTTGGTGTCCAGTTGTGTTTAAGGATGCTCACATATTTGTTAAGAAATGGGATACATTCCAAAAATTCAATGGCAAGTTGAACTTCTCAGCTAATCTACCTCTTAGACCAATTTCAGTTCAGGCTCCTTTTCAACAATGGGACATTGACTTTATTGGTGAAATGTTAGAGAAGTCTAGTGGGGGACACTCTTGGATACTTGTTGCAACAAATTATTTTACAAAGTGGTTGGAAGCAATCCCCACAAGGAAAGAAACAAGTAAAGTAGTGATTGAATTTTTGATGAATAACATATTAATTAGATTTGGAGTCCTAGAAAGTGTATCTAAAGGTTAATTTTGGATTAGATTATATGTTAGAAAATCAATAAAGATCAAGAACCCAAAGCAGTTACAAAGTAGAAAGGAAGTAAACAAAAGAACAATTATACCAGCTAATCATCGTGACCTCCATGATTCACCTTTGTAACACCTTCTAACTTGTTGGTTTGACGTGTTGCCCTCAGATTCGATGTGTGAGCAATCTGGAAATAAATTTCTAAGTCCTACACCAAGCTTTGAAGGATTTGATCGAAGTCTATGTCTATGCCTAAATGACTAAAAATGACTCAAAGAAATCTAAGTTTTAATATGCAAGAAAAATGTAATTTGTGTGCGTAATCTAAAAATGAGAGCAAAATAGAATTTTATAGAAAATGCCATTTTGAACGAAAGGACGAGATTGACTTTTGATAGAGATCTAAAATCAGAGGCCTAGATTAAACCTGATAATCCCTAATTAGGGTTAGGGAAAAATCATTAAGCGAGCGGTCGAGATTTCATCCAAGAGAATTGAATCGACAGTGGAGAATAAATGAGATAATTAATTTGAAAATAAAGATTTTCGAAAATCAAGAAGATAAGAGTTGGAATGAAGATCAGATTTGGAAATTCAAAAATCTGCCTGATTACTTGATTTTTAGAGGAAAGTTACCAATTTTAATTAAATTAATTCCAAATATAGATTTTGTGAAATAATAAATAATCAATTTTTAGATTATTTACCGAAATGGACTATCAGTTAAGAATGTGATGACATTTTAAATAATTTTATTTATTTAAAATGAGATGAATATTAATTTCAACAATTAAATATTAAAGATAATTATTTAATTTAGCAGATAAGATTAATTAATTAAATAAATTAATCAATTCATTTAATTATGACAATTAGTGACATATTAAATAAATAACTAAAAAAAATTTATTTAATAATCAGGAAGAAATGACCAAGAAGGGTAATTAAATAAATTTAGAAATTTATTTAATTAAGGGAAGACTTAGATAATTAATGACGTATTAATAAATAAATAAAATTTATTTATTTAATAATCATGAAGAATAAAAGGACATGAATTAATTAAATAATTATGAATTATTTAATCAATAGTCGAATGTGGACCAAGGACATAATTAAATGTCATAATTATGCTAGGATGAAAGTGGTAAAAATAGAGCTTGTAGGCCTAGGTCATTTTTATGTGTCTATAGAAAGGATTATCTCTGACAATTCCATGTGTTTTAGATCAGATGAATTCATTGATTTTTGCAGTAAGCATGGAATATGTATCTCCTATTCCTCTCCCTATCATCCTCAAGGGAATGGAAAAGAAAAATCTAGCAACAAGAGTTTGATGAAGATCATCAAACGGAGGATTGAGAAGAATAAAAGGCATGGGATTCAAATTGCAGTTTGCATTATGGGCTAATAGGACTAATATCAAGAAGGTCATTAGAAAATCCCCATTCAACCTTGTATATCAGATAGAATCTAGGATACCTCACAACAACTTGTTGAAAATGTACAATTTTGTTCAAGAATATGACACAGACATCTATGATGAGATGCAACACAAAATGGAGTTATTTGAGATTGATGAAACTAGAAGAGAAGATCATAAAAGAAATGAAAAGTCGTAGCTTCAAGTCAAGAATTTGTATGATAAGAAGTCCATTGAAATAAAATTTGAAGTGGGAATCATGGTCCTGATGTGGAATGCAAGGATGGAAGATAAAGGAAACATGGAAAATTTGATCCTCTATGGTTGGATCCTCTATGGTTGGGCCCATATCTGATTGCAAACACACATGGAGAGGATTTGTACTTCTTGCAATCCTTAATAGGTGAACTTCTAGAGCTACCAATACATGGATAGTTCTTGAAGCACTATTTCCCTTGAAATAGGTTTTTTCCATTTACACTATACAGTCTTGTAATAATTGTATATAGGTTTGGTGTGTTTTCTTCTTTTTGCGTCTTCTTGCCATGTCCTGGAAAGCTCTTGGTTTTTTTGTTTCTTTGTGTTAGTCTACTTCAACCATAAGATCTATGTTGAACATCTAGAATACTGAGAGGAGGGATGAATCAATATTCCACAAACTAATAATAAAATCCTCTTAACCATTATTACAATTTTTATTGAATTAGCAAGAGAGAACATAGAAACAAGTCAATGTAATCACACACATGAATACTAGGATATTTAAGTGGAAAACCCAGAATGGGAAAAACCATGGTGAGGGTTAACTCATAATATATTATATCCAGATACAAAATATTATGGGGCTCATTGTCCTTAAAAGGCTCACAACCTGAGTATAAAAGATGGTCACTACCAAGATACAATGATGGTGGCTCATTGCCAAAATAATGAACTAATGGAATACACCTTCAATGTGTAGGGTTCAGTTCCACTAAAGCTTAGAATATAGAGTACTACATCACTCAACAAATTTGTACTACTGATAAAGCATTTAGGCTATGATCTTTTCCTCTATTCACTTGCTTGCACACACACTCATACTTTTTCCTTCTTGCTCTCTTCTCTATATCTCTTTCATTCCTCAAAAAATCTTATATATACAAGAATATCTTATTCATCTATTAGGTTAGTCTAATTCAATGAACACAAAATAACCAAAACCATTCTTCGGCAGCACCAAATAAGATTTATCCAGGTAGTGCAATTTTCCAAGTCGGCTATTAGTCTTCATAATATATTGCATTCACTGATTCGGCCAAGACTAAAACACAATTATCCAAACCAAAAAATAATCTTCAGAGAAAAATCCTTCCATATCTAAGAACACATTAGTTTCCCATCATACTACTAGTAAAGAGACTATCAGTGAAAACCACAATGCAAGAATTTTCACCTTAGTAGAATGTGGAGTCTCCCACACAATATACCTCACACAAAACAATAGTAGGATATAGATTCAAACTCTGTCAAAGATAAATTTATGTTCATAGAAAAAGACATCTCAAGATCTAGTAAATAGCAGTCTGAATGAGTCAATAAAACATGGTTACGATATTAGAGTCATATCAGATCTTGCAATGAGTTCTAAACTCAAATACCAACACACTAATCCATCACAAAGGAGTATTACCAATAGAGAACAACTTCCAATGAACCAAGCAAACTTATCATATAGTTATCTCCATGGAGTTATTTCCATGTTGACATCAATGAAAACATAGGAACAACCAACACAACCATCCATACTTCATGCTCATGTTGCAAAGCTTCCAACAATCTCCCCCTTTGGCATTGATGGCAACATGCATGAAAAAAACTTTTCAAGTATACCACAACTAAATGTTCTGACTAACCCCCCTATCAAAACTTTCTTCTGCATCTTCTAGCTTCACTACACACTTCCTTTTCTTCATTTTTTTGGTCATGCTACCAGAGGTACTTTCTTCATCAAGATGCTTAGGTCTTTCCACGAGAATTTTAACATATTTATCAATTTCATTCTCTGAAACTTCATAATCCAATTCAGATATCTAGACTAACCTTGATTCAACTGCTTCTATGTGAAATAAATATGTAAACACAAGAAAAATGATGCTTCTGAAGTATCTTTTGACAACACTTACTACAATCCTAGACCTTTTGTTCATCCTCATCTAAAATGTTCCAAAGAATGCAACAAGGGTAGATTCTTGTGCATCCAAACTACCAAGATTCATCATGAAGTTCCTAATTTGATAGGCAATAGGATTTGGATTTGACTATTCTAACCTTCCTATTACCAATAACTCTTTCAAAAAATAAAAGAGTGGACAAATAATCAAATTTCCATACCAATTTTTTTTTTTTCTCTTCTTGATTTCCTTTAAATTCTTCAAAAGATGTATGCAAAGTAGTTCACACAAGTTATATTCCATACCTCATAATACCATATCAATAGCAATATTCACTACAACAATAGAAATTGTAGAGTCATTGTTAGGGATACAAAATTTATGACCAATGACCATAGCAACATACCTTATTACTGAATCAACAATAACTCTCAAACCAATTTCTTTTCTTTTAGAACTCGCACCAATAACCTCAATTATTTATTTCTCATTCATATTCTTCAATTTAGGAACCGGTCCAAAGGAACATAGACCAGTTACATCTCTAATTGCTTCTTCAGTAACTAGATGTGCCTCATTATTCCACAAAGATTCATCATGAATTCTACTCAATACCATTCAAATATATTTCTTCTCAAATTCAAACAAAGGAACTTTCCTCCAAACATCCAACTTTTTCTCAAATAATACTCTATAGGAATCATGATTCTTTCTTAATTCATTTTCCCAAAGCAAATTCAACTAAACTGATGACATTTCCTCAATCTTACTATAAACAAATGCATAAGTATATTTTGGAGAAACACTCTCAGAGGGATGCAAGAGAATGCACCAATAGATTCTTCTGGCACATTCCTCATATATCTCTTCAACCTAACTTTATCTACACATTTCACAATCTTTGAATTATCCTTCAATAAAAGTGAAAGATAGTGTAAACATGAATACCTTTGAAAATGCCAACCAGAAATGTATAGATGTCCTATTTTCAGAGCTCACCTTGAATTCGCCTATTATTTTCTTCAAATTTTGAAACTTTGAATTCCCTTCTAAACTTCCTTTGCATGCTTCTCTAAAATTACATAGGATTTTAATTTCATATGATCTTATTCCTTTCATTCTGAATGATTTTGCAATAAATGTTTCAACTTGAAAGTAGACTACCTTGAAAACTATGTACACTTCCATTCTTTCAATTTTTGTAGACCTCATTCTTCACACATGTGACTGATAAAATACCTTAATCTTGTTACCACATTAAATATACTTCTTTCATGATATGACACAAGTACAAATAAGGGGGCTTATTATATTTTCTAAAGATTTCTCCCCCTTAGCCACTACTTTCATTTAGAAATTGATGAGAGTATATGTACTAAAGGTTAGCACAGATAAGACTGATGATTCCTTTCTCCATATCCTTTCCATTTCTTTTCTTGTCATTTCTGGATCAAAGGTTTGATTATTCTTCTCCGCCAAATAGATGCTCTTCTTCCTTCTATTGTTACTACCAGGATGTTCCAATTTTCTGCACTTACAACAAGTAACATTCTTCTTTCCTTTTTCTCTTTTATCCAACAAACTATTTTCATATCCATTCTTCTTTCCCTTAGATTTATTCACATTATTTTTATAGTCCTTTTCCTTATAACCAAACCTCTTGAAGGAATGATAAATACCATTGAAGTATAAATACCTTTTTTCATCATGTCATTTTACAGGAGTTTTTACGAAATTGATTCTTCACTCCTTGACTTGTTTATCTTTCTAACACATCTTCTTACCAGTGAATTTCTTCATTTTAGAACTCTAAACTTCTTCAAACCCTAAACCATTCTTATCACTTTCTAGTCTTTGAAATTTAATCAATTCATCAAGCATCTCCAAGCTCATCTTAAATTTTTCTTCAAAACTCTTTTCGCTTTCTAGATTAGATCTCAATATTTCTACTTCTAATTCAAGCTTTGTGCAATCAAACATCTTCTTTTGAATTTCAATTTCCTAACATTCTTCAATTATTTTCTTCTCATCCAATTGTTCCAGTAGGCTAGTGATTATTTCTTCTCCTTTAGTCAATAGATCGCATGCATCCAAACTTATACTTTGTAGCTTTTCAATGTGCTCATTTGCTTTTAGCAAATTTTCTTTTAGGGCTTCCATTTCTTCTAAAAATTCAGCATAGACTACTTCTGAGGGAAAAAATTTCTCATTTTCAAATTATGGGACCTTCCACAAGCTATTAGGCTTCTTCTGAGGGACCAAGCTCTAATACCAATCTGAATTCTCACCAAGGGTATGCATCCCTGAGCATGAGCCACTAGTAGATCTTCTAAATTTTGCAAATTTTGAGTTGGTTCCTTTCCTTGTGATGATCTGTTACCTCTTTACCTTAGGTTAGGGTCCATGGTTTTGATTCAAAATCCTTCATTTCATATTTGCATAGTCTTAAACCCTAGGTATTCTATTTCTTCAGTGACTTGTTACACCCGTTTTCCGGTCACTTGAGTTACAACTTGAGTCGTCACAAACATATTATTACTAGCCCCTTGGTCTAGGTTTGTTAGTCATCCAATATTACCATTTCTTTAATCTTCCCGAGTCAAGAAAAAATATTTCCTAAGTTAAGAATGACTTAAGTCTTAAGTCATTAATCTCAAGGGTCTTAGTTTTGTTGACCTAGTCAAGTCCCCTTCTTTAAAACTAACTTTTATGCATGTGCAGATTTGCTGACCGTTAGATTAGAGGATTTGATCTTGGCCATTCCCTAACAACCCAGTGAGAATAATATAATACTTCCTAAAATGCTACGGGTTTAGCGGGTCAAAGACATGTGTTCCACTACAAGTTTGGGTCCTAGTCTCCACTCACATACCTAATGCCTTAAGGTTTTAAATCGAGGACCGAGATGCAATGTTGAGATTTAATCTCAAATGTTCCCCACTAGCCTCACGGGAATAAAATAATGTTTTATAAAAATTAGCGAGGTTAGCGGGAAAATGACACTTGGATTTCTTCCACCACTTGGAAAAGAAGGTGTAGCCCATAGAACAAAAGAGTCAACATTCTAGCCAGAAAATTTTTGTTAGCTAAAGGATAGGTGAACAATGGCAACAAAAATTCAAAGCTTATTGACTAAATCTGAGTCGTCCAAAGTGCCATCTCAAAAGGAGATTGAAGGTTGATATTCAAAATCAAAGATATAAACATGAGAGTCATTCTACTTCACGTGAGTGAGTAGTAATGGCCGAAAAGACATCCAGAGCTACCCAATCTTGACCTAAATTCACTTAAAAGACTGGTTTTTTCCATAATTGAAGATTACAAATGAATTTGAAGCATCTAGGATATCGAGAAGAGAATTCCATAGTTCAACACATTTAAAATTAGGGTTTCCTTCAAGTAAAAAAGCTAAAAGCTAGGTTTTGAACCTCTTTGTGTTGAAACCCTAGATTGGTCTAAACCCACCTTGTTCCCAATGGAACCCAAAGCACAAGTTCTCAGTTCTAAAACTACATCTAGGATTATCTTCCAAAACATTATTAATCAATTTAAACCCTCAACTATCAAGAAGGTCGAGGGAGCATCCCTATTCTATGGCCCTAGAATTATAGATGGATTATTGTACAAGCAATGTTTTATCAACGATGCCGACTTTCCCTACACTCGATGGAAATTGTTCCAAAACTAGTTTGGGAACAAAAATTGTGGAGTTCCTGTTTGTAACACCTAGAGGTTGGATATTTGGAAGTTGGTTGTCCCAAACATATACATGGATGTAGACTTGTTGAAAGACATAGCTGCAAGGTATGATCCTATCTCTAGAGTGGTTAGGGCATACGATGGTGCTGAAATGGTTAAGTTAACCAAGGAAGAGATTGCAGAAGTTTTCAAGTTGCATGAGTGGAATGAAGACATGATCCCAATTGATCTTGATGTTTTTAGAAAAGAATATGAAAATACTAAGGTTTCATTTAGGATAACAATGTCACCCATACAAACTGCAAGTACTAGGATTGGGAAGTCTACAAAACAACCATGTAATTAAATTTTAATTAAATTTATTTATTTAAACAAGACTATTAACATATTATATTTTCCACCAAACCAACAAAACGATAAAACCACAAACAAATACTCACACAAAATTCCAAAACGACCGACACAGAGGGGCGCTACAGACGGACCATGGATGACATGGATGTTATGATATGGAGGCCTTATATGGATTATGATGTATGGGACACAAATCCCTTGGAGATGCCATTTGTAGGTGTAACTAAGGGCTAAATTTAGGTTAGATTAGATGTTAGCAAATCAATAAAGACTATAAACCCAAAGAACTATGAAGTACAAAGGAAATTAATAGCGAGAATGATTATACCTATTCCTCGAATCTTCCATGATTACCTCCATAGCACCTCCTAGCTTGCAACATATGATTGATGCCCTCAGATTGAGTGTGGGAGTATTTCGACTATGACCTTGTCCTATGCAAGTTTTGAAGGATTTAAAATAAATGCCTATGCCTATGCCTATGAAAATATGATTCTCAAATATTAAATAACTCTAATATTAATGCGCTAGAATAATAAAATCTAAGTGTATGTCATCCAAAAATGAGAGCAAAACAACATTTTATAGAAAATGCCATTTTGAATGGACGAACGAGATCGACTTTCGATAGAGACCTAAAATTAGAGGATGAGATTAAATCTGATAATCCCTAACCAGGGTTAGGGAAAAATCCTTAAATGAGTGATCGAGATGTCATCTAAGAAGATCGAATCAGCGGTGGAGAATAAATGAGATAATTAATTCAAAAATAAAGATTTTTGAAAATCGAGAAGATAAGAGTTGAACTGAAGATCAAATTTGAAAAATCAAGAATATGTCCAATTACTTGATTTTTGAAGGAATATTACCATTTTGAATTAAATTAATTCAAAATATGGATTTTGTGAAATAATAAATAATCATTTTTCAGATTATTTACTAAAATGAACTGACAGTTAAGAATGTGAAATCATTTTAAATAATTAACTTATTTAAAATGAGAGAAATATTAATTTTGACAATTAAATAATTAAAGATAATTATTTAATTTAGCATATATGATCAATTATTAAATAAATTAATCAATTCATTTAATTATGACAATTAGTGACATATTAAATAAATAAATAAAATTTATTTATTTAATAATCAGGAAGAAATGAATGAAGAAAGGTAATTAAATAAATTAAGAAATTTATTTAATTAGGGGAAGACTTAGACAATTAATGACGTATTTAATAAATAAATAAAATTTATTGATTTAATAATCATGAAGAATAAAAGGACATGAATTAATTAAATAATTATGAATTATTTAATCAATAATCGAATGTGGACCAAGGACATAATTAAATGTCATAATTATGCTAGGACGAAAGTGGTAAGAATAGAGCTTGCAGGCCTAGGTCATTTTTAAGTGTCTACAGTAGGTATACCTAGGTTTTTGATAGGTCGTACACCATTTATTATAGAGATATTTTTGGCCTTGTGAGTACAGAGATAGTTTGGTTTCACATAGGGTATACCTCAGGGCATTGCACACTACAGATGGTGCAAGGATGAGCATAGATGGGGTCCTTGCATTTCTTACTAGGTTTCCTATACCAAGTATACATCATTATAGCCTGAGGTATGGGATGCTAGACCTGATATTGTTGATACTGGCATGTCTGAGGACTATTCGGTTTACTATCACACACACCCATTTCCGTGGTTCACATGTTCAAATGAGCCAACACCCATTTTGGTGGCACCTCAGCCAGGAGTTGGGAGACAGGAGGATGTGGTGGGGGGTGAGCAGGTAGCTATCAGAGGAGAGGAGGAGGATAGTGGAGATGAGGAGGAGGATAGTCAAGATGAGGAGGAGAGCTCAGATGATGGCGATGGGGATGACAACGAAGATGACAGAGGGGAGGAGCATAGGCAAGTGAGACAAAGGACTAATATCATGGGTAGTTCTTAGGGCGTGCAGAGGTCGAGGAGTGATACCAGATGTCAGACAGTGATTAGGGTCACCTCGTCAGTGCAGTAGGCATAAATAGATATGCTACAGGTCTAGGTGCACATACTTCAAGGGTAGCAGGTGCAGTTGTAGAGCCAGTTGGCTCAGGCTCAGAGTTTGATAGTGTAGTTATAGGCACAATCACATGTACAAGTACAGGTACCTCCTCCTACCCTAGATCCTCAGATATCCTAGTTGATAGCAGAGAGGGATTCGTTTAGATGATGGGAAGTGGAGGCAGAGGGTGTGGCATAGAGACTTATGGGCACCATTGAGAGTGCATCCTTGCGAGAGGCCATTGCGGAGGGATTTGAGATGGCTAGGGAGGCCGAGTACTACCGAGTGAGGTATGAGGAGTTGTGTCCTCTCGACCGTAGAGAGCCTTACCCTTGGTCTCATAGTAGGACCAGGAGTAGATCACAGACAGCTACATAGAGTAGAGGGGTTACAGGGCCTCAATGAGATCCTGACGCAGGGATGAGTGGCAAGCCATCATCCTTGAGACCAACTCCATCAGGGGGGTCTACTAGCCATCCTTGAGTTATTGATTCAGGATTTATTGATGTATCTAAGCATGTATATTTTTTTATTATCATATCTCATGTATCTCTCTATACTATTTAGTTTCATTGGACATTGGACATTTGTATGTATATTTGATGAGTGATGATATGCAATGGCGATGATTTTTGATGATGTTGATATTCATTTGTATGTGTGATGAGATGGATTTTTATATGTATGTTTAATGATTTTATGACTAACTATGTGATGTAGGATGATTCGTGTTATGATGCCAATTTGTGATGTGTACTAATGATGTCATGCAGGTGGATGATGATGATAAAAATGCAACGTGTTGAAATGATATGATATATGATATGAAATGTTATGAAAATGTATGTTTTGTAAATGATGTGGCAATTTAATGTATGTATGAAATTTTTGTTTTTGGATTTTTCAAATGCAATAAATGATGATGATGTGATGGATGTTGTGTTTATGAAATGCATCATGAATTTTTAGTATGATATGAAGTGATATGTGAGATGGATCAAATGTTATGTGAGAAATGGCATGATATGAAAATGATAAATGAGTGTAACAATGAGATGAAATGTATGATGGAATAGCATAATGATAAAATAATAACGAAAATGAATGATAAATGATAATGTAGTGAAATATAATGAAATGTGAATGCAAGGTAATGGAATAAAGGATAATGCTAGGAAATGTAATGAAATAATAATTTAATGAAATGATAAATGATAAATGAAAGTAAATGATAAGCGAAAATGATAAAATAATAAACGAAAATGATATGAAAAGTGAAAATGATAATAAAGGATAATGAGATGAAATAATGATGAAATGATAAATGATAATGTAGTGAAATATAATGAAATGTTAATGCAATGAAATGTAATGAAATGATAAATGATAATGATAAGGAAACAATGACAAAATGATGATGAAATGATAATGATACGATGAAAAAATGATGATGAAATGATAATGATACGATGACAAAATGATGTTGAAATGATAATGTAGCGAAATGTACTAAAATGATAAAGTGAAATGAAATGAAATGCTAAAATGAAGTGAAATGATAAAATTTAATGATATGAAGATGATAGATAAGATGAAAATGGAAATGATATGAAATACCTAATGGAGAAATGAATGATAAATGAAAGGATCTAAATGATATGCAAATGAATGATATGAAGATGATATAAAATGAGAATGATCAATGACATGCAATGAAATTATATTGATATGAAAAATGAAAAATGAAATGATAATGCATAATGATGGATAACTAAATGATAAAGTATCTAAATGATATGAAAATGAATGATAAATGATAAACTATATGATATGTACAGGACCTAGATGAAATGATAATGATTAATGAAATGAGGATGAAGATGAAAGATGATAATGAAAAAAATGTCCAAATGTCCTCCACAAATAGTCCAAAGAGACATGACAGTCGTTGATATTTTTGTTCAGCCTTTTAAAATTCTGATGCAAATCCAGTATGCAGATATGTACAATGATCTGAATGAAATGCAACTAAATGAAACCAACCGTTTGTTGAGATTTCTTTTAGATTTTTTGAATCATCATAGAGTGTTTTATAATGTTGGAAGTATGTACAAGCATCAAAGGGGAAATTAGCACCAATGATGACCCGAGTACAACTTTCATGATTTTTGATATAGCAAGTGAACACAAGCATCGAGGTATAATTGAACTGAGATGACTTGAGTATTTCTTGCATAAATAGACAAAGATTAACCACTTTTTGATGCAAATGTGGAGCTGTTATCAATGATACACTGTAGAAATCATGTCTCGCGACATATTTGTACCAAATCAATAGTTAACCTCAAGACAACGGACAAAGAAAAATCATTCCCTTTCCTCACCACTCTAGTTCGGTACATCATCAAGTGTGCTCTAGAGAGATGATATCAAAAAATAAAACAACCATTGTTCAAAATATAATACTGCTATTCCAAACATTATTCAAATTTTAGATAATCCAGATATGAGTCATGATATGGTACTTTGCTGAAAAAATATTGTGATATGGGTCAATGATTGGATAGCTATTCATCTGATTTGATTGTTTGTTTGCATGATTAGATTTTATGTCATCGTCTAGCTATTTTGGTAAAACCTGAAAGTTGATTGCCCCTAGTATTGTCAACATTTGCCCCCTGTATTGACACAACTTGCTGAAATAGATATGTACAATTGATCAAGCCATGGTAAGACATTATTGCTCGAGGAAAATGATGGCAGTATGATGCTAGTACGACCCTAAGATGATGGTGAAAAGATGCATGAAATGAAGGCTGAGAAGCTAAGTGAAGAACATGAACTAATAGATGGAGAGCTACAAATAGCGTATGTTTGCCAGATTTTCACTATTTATTTTTATTTCATTTTTCTGATTTCTTTTTTATTTTTATTTTTTTGTATTTTTTCAAGACTTTTTATACTATTTTTGTATTTTTTCAAGAATTTTTATGTTGTTTTTGTATTTTTTTAGGACTTTTTATGGATGATGATAACCACTTCAGACATAATAATTCTTTAAGTGCATGTTGTTGATGGGTTCATCAAATAGGTCCCCTTCTGGCATTGACAGCTTGTATGCTCCTAAACCGTATACTGCTATGACTACATACAGACCCTGCCAATTTGGTTCAAACTTTCCTTTCTTCTCTCTATCCTATTGATTTCGTGGGTTCTCCTTCATAACAAGATCATTGAATTGAAAAGTAAATGGCTTGACTCTGTGATTGTAGCTGTGAGACATCATCTGTTGATATGCTTTCAAATGGTCAGCTGCTCGTTGTCTTTTCTCATCAAGGAGTTCCAACTCTTGCAGTCGGGAAACTCTATAGTCCTCATCTATTGTGAGACCCTTCAATGATACCCTTAGTGATGGAATCTCAACCTCTAGAGGTAATATGGATTCTACTCCATAGACAAGAGCATACAGTGTTGCTCTTTTTGGCATTCGAATGCTAGTTCTGTAGGCACATAATGCAGGATTGAGTTGAACATGTCAATCTTTCCCTGCATCATTCACAGTCTTCAAGATTTTTAGTATTGTTCTGTTTGAGTCCTCTGCTTGGCCATTCCCTTGTGGATAATAAGGTGTTGAATATCTATGTTGGATATGGCATCTTTCACAAAGTTCATCAACATCCTGATTCTTGAATGGTCATCCATTATCTGTGATAATGGAATTGGGAATGCAATACTGATAGATGAGATAGTTGAGTATGAAAGATGAAATTTGTTTGTCAGTAACCTTAGTAGAGGTACTGCCTCAATCCACTTGGTAAAGTACTTTGTCGCTGTGATGATAAACTTGTTTCCATTTGATGATGAAGGATGAATCTTGCCAACTAGATCTAACCCCCATTGAGAGAATGGCCAAGTTGGTGTGAACGGTTGAAGTTCTTGTGCAAGTGCATGAATAAGATTCCCATGAATCTAGCATTTAGAATACTTCTTCACAAAAGTGAATGATTCCCTCTCCATAGTTGGCCAGTAGTAACCCATTCTAATCAATTTCTTGGATAAGGTTAGTCCACTTGAATGAGTGCCACAAATGCCACCATGGACTTCTTAAAAAGCCTTGTCAAATTCTTCACGTTCAAGACATTGAAGTAAAGTACCATCAAGACCACAATGATAAAGGATGTCAGCGATTAGAGTATAGCGAGAGGATTGGTGAATAAAATTGTGCTTTTGGTTATGAGATAAGTCGGGTGGTAAGATGTCGTCTTTTAGGTAGGCATAAATATTTCCATACCAAGGGGAATCGAATTCTACTAAGTGGCAAATGATTTGGCTTTCAAGTGTGTCATAAGCAGGTGTAAATGATTGTTCCACCAAAAATTCATAGCGAGCCTAATTTTCTAGGAGTTACAACAATGATGCGATCATGGCCATGGCATCAACAACTTTGTTATCAAGTCTTGGAATCTGTATGAACTTGATATCCATGAAGTACTTCTTGAAATCTTCAACCATCTTCTTATATGACAACAGTTTGTAATCTTTGGTTTGATAATCATCATTGATCTTATTAATGACTAACTGTGAGTCACCATAAACTTGTACTTCTGTGATCCTCCATTCCAATGCTATCTTGAGTCTAGTGATTAAAGCTTCATATTTGGTTATGTTATTAGTGCATGGAAACATTATCCTATATGACCGAGGAATGGTATTTCCTTGAGGGGTGACAAAGAGTATACCTGCCCTTGATCCATGTTGAGTAAAAGAACCATCAAAGTATAAAGACCAAGGTTGCTTTGATTCTGCAGTGAAGACATCAACGTCTAGAAATTCAATGTGCATGGGATGCTTTGCTTATAGTGGTGCTTCAACTAGTTGATCAATGATAACTTGTCCTTTTATTTCTTTTCGATCAACATAATGAATGTCAAACTCGCTTAGGATCATGACCCATTTTGCTAGCCGTCCTGTCAATGTAGCTTTGCTTAACAGATACTTGAGTGGATCAATCTTTGCAACAAGATTGACTGTATGAGTTAACATGTAGTGTCAAAAATTTAGTGATGCAAAGACTACTGCAAGACAAGCCTTCTCGATAAAAGTGTAGTTGATTTCATGACCTGTTAGCGTTCAACTGATGTAGTAAATTGCACGTTCCTTTCCTATAGAGTCTTCTTGTGCTAATAATGCCCCCAAAGATGTCTCTATTGCGGAAATATATAAGATTAGAGGTTTTTCTAGATTTGGTGGTACTAGAACTAGTGGGTTCATCAAGTATTGTTTGATCTATTGAAAGGCCTTTTCACACTTTTCATCCCATCTGAAAGGAACATTTTTATTCAATAGATGTGTGAAAGGTAGGCTTTTATCTACCAGCTGTTGAATGAACCTTCGTATAGATTGAAGTCATCCCTGTAATGACCTCAACTTACTGATATTCCTTGGCGGAGGCATTTCCATGATTGCTTGCACCTTAGTAGGATCTACTTCAATTTCTTTTGTTGATACTATGTATTGTTGGATCTCAGTTGTGTTCATGGTTTGTCCTTGATGAAAAAATCACTTTCTTGGTTCCCTTGGTTTGACAGTCTCAGATTGGATCCTTATGCTTTATCATGATACATATTTGATGACACTTGGCTATTACAAATGGTTAATCGTTATGATTTAGGTTCATGTTGATGGGAATTCGGGTTCAGTGTTATGAATGCTATTTCTTTGCAAATGATTATGTTTATTTTGGACTGATAGTGTTGATAAGGCTTGGTTTAGGTTATTCAATTAGTATTCATGGTGACAGGGCTCTCTTCAGCTTCAAATTTATGAATTTGTTACTTCACATGTTCAGTTTATTTGATGACATTTATTGGCACTCATGGAAGAAATTTTTTTTCATTTTTTTTGGAGTCTTCTATTCCCAAGTCTTGACTCTATAGTCGATATTAAAAGGAAAGCTCTTATGTTAATTATTTGAAGCCTTTTCTCTCTACTTATGATATTGTTTTATCATCAAGCATGCTAATGATTTGTGGGGTCGGTATCCTCATGGAAATAACCCTATCGGGTTTCTCTTAGCATATTTCAAATGGTAATATTCATTTGGTTCGACTTATATAAAAGGCCACTCATTTATAATATTTGGAAACCAGCATTTGTTCTAAGTCAACATTCTTTGAAGACCTTTGACTCAAAATTTAGTCTATTTTAAAAATCATTATGTGTTGACAACTTGATAGAAAAATTTGAAGGTTATTATGTGGTTGACTTTTCCTTTGACAATGAATTCAATCAACTTTTAAGCTGTTCATTAATATGTTTTGATTTAATTGTGGTCTTCAAATATCATTGTGTTTTAACAAAGTCATCGAATGCTCTATATTTTGGAAAACTTAGGGCAAGTGCATTTTATTGTGCTATCTTTTTGACTTAGTAATAGAACCCTAGCCACTGCCATGAGAATGGTCTCTTCTCTTCTACGAATTTTCTCTCAGTTTTCTCTATCATTACTTTATGTAACTAAAATCAACTCTTTATGAGAGCTTGGTCAGCATATGGGATTCTTTCTGTGCATGAAAAGTTTGGTTCACTTCATTGGCTGAAAGCTCGACATTGGTGAAAGAAATTCGTGGGAGTTTCAAATCTGTCAGCTATGGTTGCTGGCTTCAAATTTGACTGGTATTTATTTGATTTTCATGCTGCATGAAATAGGTAACACATTCATCATTTGATATTTATCTTACAAATGGCAGTTATTGTTTTTGTTCAAATCTGGAAAAAGAAAAAAGGAAAATGGGCTCTCAATTAACCCTGTCAGAAATGCATGCTTTCATTTCAGTTACTCTTGACTGCATTTTGGGAATTTTGAAAAATGGATTTATTGTTGGTATTTGGTGGAGATATGGTTCGATTCTCTTCCAATCTAACCTTGTAGTGATGGTTTATTGTGATTATTTTTGTCCTCTAAAATGACTCTGCATTTTAGTTACTTGTGAAGTAAATGATGCTCTGATATATTATTAGTATTCTTGCAATGAGGGTTTATGATTTTTGGTTGATGGGTAGTCATGATTTTTGTGAAATCCATCAGTATCATTGTGGATTTAAATGGACTCACTTCGTACATTACAAAAATGTTGGTTATTTGCATAAGGTTTTTGAAAATAGATTCATTTTGGGTCTTTTTCAAAAATGGGAAATGATATTACTTGTTCATATTTCTCTACTTTTAGATCTGGGTTTTGACAAATTCTTGTAGTTTAAAAGGGGAGCATTACTTGATTTATTCTTGCCAGAGTTTGAAACAGCCTTCTGCACATGCATTACACAAGTTTATTCTCCATTTGCTGATCATCTTTCTACTGGTTCATTTTTCTAAAAACAACATGAGGGTTTCAAAATGTATGATATTCTTTAAATCAGAAATAATGTTCTTGATATAAAGATAATTATAGTGTTTCATCACTGAGAGTTGATGATGTGATTATGTGATAGTGTAACTTGTTGTATCAAAAAGAAAAAGTGAAAAAGCTCTGTAATACAAAAATTGAAAAACATGATGCAAAGCAAAGTTGTAATTCTTCTCTATGTAATATTTTAAGGATTCAATAGTTGGATTCTTAGGGTATTAGGTAGATGAGAAAACTAAGTTTTATGAGCTTATCTGGAAAATAGAGAAATCCTCTATGTTATTTCTAATTTTGTAATCTGAAAAAGGAGTTGGTGCTCCTTGAGTTGACGGTCAGAAATTAGCATATAAGGCATTGTTAATAGTGGTTTTCAAATAAGAGCCAGGAAGGAAGCAGTTTAGGAGTGGTTTTTCTACCCCAGGAGGGTTTTCCACTCGAAAAATCTTGTGTCTCATTGTTCATTTGTTGTTTCACTACTTTACTATGGGAATGCTTTATTTTTCATTATTTTATGATTAAATTTGTCATTTCAGTTTGTGAATGATTGCATTCAACTCATGAATGTACTTATCATTGATATATTGAGAACAAATATGTGCTATGGTTTATTTTCTAAAAAATGGTAAAATATGTTAAGACACTGATTCACACCCCCCCCCCCTCTCAGTGTCATTTTCACTCCAACATGTATCCCAAAATTTTTCTAGATGTGACCCCAAAAACAAATTTCTTGGGGTTGAGATGAACTTTGAACTTTTCCAACCTTACAAAGATTTTGGATAACACTTCAAGATGTCCTTCTCTTGTGTATGAATTTTCCAATATTTCATCTACATAATCTTCCATAAATGTGTGCATCATGTCATGAAAAATTGTAGTCATAGCTCTTTGGTAAGTAGCCCTAACATTCTTCAAACTGAAAGGCATGACATTCCAACAATAAGTTCCCCATGGACATGTAAACACTGTTTTATCTTGGTCTTTAGGTGCAATCTTGATTTGGTTGTAACTAGAAAAACCATCCATTAGTGAATACATGGCATGTCCAACTGTCAGATAAACTATAGTATCAATGCTTGGAAGCGGGAAGTCATGGTTAGGACATGCCTTATTAAGATCTTTGAAATCTGTGCACACTTTGACACTTTTATCGGGCTTGGACACATGAACAATATTAGATATCCATTCTGCATAGTCGATCGATCTTATAAATCCCACATCAAGGAGTTTTCAGAGTTCCTCTTTAACCAGTAGTGAAACATGAGGATGCATCTTTCTAAGTTTTTGTTTCACAAGTTTAACTCCTGGTTTGATGGAAAAGTGCTACATTATAAGATCAAGATCAAGACCTAGCATGTCTGCATAAGACCAAACAAAGTTGACTTGATTTTCTCTGAGAAATTATATGAACTCAGGTACCTCTTTATCTGTCATTGATGTAGCTAATTGTAGGATCCTTGGTTTTTCTGTAGTTTCAAGATTAACTGCTTTTGTAGGCTCAATCAAGATAGGTGATCGCTCATGATAATTCTCTGGGAGAGTTTCAAGTATCCCATCATCGAGTGCCTTAAAAATGTTTTCACCATCTGATATACTCTTTGTTTTATCTTTTGTTTTATCTAATACTGCCAGATTCTGGTTTTCACCATTAGATCTCTCTTTTTTCTTTTTTTTTGTAGCTAGGAGACTTGACACTCTCCTAATTAAAGATTCTATGCCAAAAATTTCCAGTGGAACAATCATTTGTGTCATTTGAGGAAAGTAAGTTCACGATAGATTCATCGCTTGGAAACACAGGTATATCGATAGGTCCGGATAGATCCCAATCAATGAGATCAAGATGTACTAGCAGTAGCAAGTCATTAGGCTGCATGAAATTGGCTATGGTTATGGTCATAACGGAGGTGTCTGTAGGATCCAAGGTATGAGGTAGATCAATGATGGTATTGTTCTCACAATAGTATTGTTTGATTAAATCTGACTTGGTATCACTAGAATCATAGTTGCGTTGTAGTTCAGATTCTTGTGGTTGGGTCCTTGAGCCTTCACCTTCGATTAGAGTAGGTGTATACTTGTGTATCACATCAACCCTTTTATCCCTCCAAAACTCATCATTATGGATGGTGTCCCATTTGTATTCTCCAAAGTTTGTATCAGAGTTATTATCCATGAAATTCTGAATTGCTATCAAACATGCTTCTCTTGTATCAGACCCTTCTTGCAATGTGAGAACAGTATCATGAAACTACTTAGATGTTACTTCTTTTGAGTTAGTATCATAGCCTAGTCCCATTTTATCTTTTGTAGCAAGTCCTAGAAGGTGAATAGGCTCAACTACTCCTTTTCTCTTTCTGATAGGATCATTACCATCATAGCCCATCTTTTGCATGATTGAATATCCTTTACCATATTGATCAGTAGGTAGTTTGACATTAAGAATTGTTTCGTATTCATCTTTATAGAGCCAATTGAGAAATTCTCTATCCTCAAAATCTTCCATGGGGAATTTTTCTTTGATAAATCGTTCATTAAACTTTGCACTTGGTTTTGTTGGCAACTGCGTTGATGTTTATGCTACAAATATCTGATGTTGTGTGATAGAAGGTTGTCCATGTGACCGAGGTGTCATAGGAAGATTAGCAAGACAGAGAGAATACTCCCCTACTCCACTATCCTTGAATCAGAATTTCTTGTTAAAGCTTTTGGTTAATTGACTGATTTGCGTGTCAATTTTGAGAGAAGTACTAGTAGGAGCTTCTTGATTGTTGGGAACCAAAGTATCTTGACTAGTTTTGATGTTGGCACAAGTCTGATTGTTTGAATTATTAGCTGGTATTGTGATCTCCTATCCATCGTAAGGAAACTTAAGACATTGATGATATGTGGATGGGACCGCTTGCATGTCGTGGATCCAAGGATGACCCAACAAGATGTTGTATGCAAGATCCCAATCTAATACTTGACATGAAGTATTCTTGATAATAGGTCCTACTCTGATCGGTAGCATGATTAAACCCTTGGATGCTCTTTCCTCATCATCATAGGCTTTAATAGTAATCTTTCTTCTGGGATCAATGGAGTGTTGAGATGATGGATTGCATGCACAACCCCTGAAGCTTCAGAATCTTCAATGAAGGACTTTAGCCATGAAAGATAATCAACCACAAGAGAAGTGTTACAATAATGGAATGCAGACTAAATATTCTATATTGATATGATGAAAAAAGATTGTTGCAACACTTCTCTTGTGGTTGATTATCTTTCATGGCTAAAGTCCTTCATTGAAGATTCTGGAGCTTCAGGGGCTATGCATGCAATCCATCATCTCAACATCACTCTGATACCATGTTGAGATGATGGATTGCATGCACATGGAGTCCTCAGAGTATCCTAAAGCCTGAACTAACTTCATGGTGCATATGTTCAAACCAACACCTCCATCTATTAGGACGTGTCAGACACGAAACTTGTGGACCATGACTTCTAAGTATAACGATGAATTATGGGGATGAGTCATGGAAACGTCATATTTTTCAGAGAATGAGAAGCATGTGGGTGAGGATAAGTGTCCCACCATGGCTTGAAATCGTTCCACATCCAGATCAGTGGATACAATTGTTTCAACAAGGGCCTTTTCTAGAATTTCCTTATGTGCTGGGGAAATTTTTAGGAGTTCTAAAATAGAAATTTGAGCAGGAGTTTTTCCAAGTTGATTGACTAAGTCATATTGAGGTTGAGGCAGAGGTACAGTGGATTTTGAAGAAGCACCCTTTAAGACAACCTTAGATTTTTCTCTTGTTGTTGTGTTGACCTCTCTATAGTCCATCTTTTCCTTAACTTTTATAACATTGACCCACTTGTCGTCAGTGTAGATATGATTGATTATATGATCATCATTGATATGATTCACACTTTTTTTAGAAGACTCACCCTTTTGATAATTGGGCAAAGGATTGTGAAATGCTTGGTGGTCTTTATTTGATTGTTGGTGTCCTTCTATTGTGATGGTGCCATTCTCGATTAAGTCTTGGACTTTATTTTTCAAGGATTGACAATTATTCATGTGATGTCCCTTGCACCGATGATAATCACAATAGTATGCATCATTCCATGATGGAGGTTTCACACTAGGTTCAAAATCACGTTGAGGTGGAAAATTAAGAACACTTTTAGCCATCAATTCTTTGAATGCAGATTCTAAGGATTGACCCAATGGAGTAAGAGTTCTTCTGCTAGAGAAGAATGAAGATCGTTGTGGATTTTTGTTCGAGGCATTTCGTAAGGCATTGTTGTTGTTATTGTTTCCACAATAACCCTGATTGTTGGCATTCCCTTGATTGGGGGTAGAAGTTTGATTCACGTAATTCCTCAGAGGAAGAGAATTGTTTCCTTGATTTGTAACTGAGTTGACATTGTTATAGTTATTGTTGTGAGGAGCACTTGGAACACTAAGAAAAAATGTCTTAGTCGAGACATGATTTGCATCTGTAGCACCATCATTTACCAAATTTTTGTTGCAAGTCCAAAACTTAGATTTGTTGTTGTGGTTATTTGAGGAGCTAGGATTATCCTTATCAAGTTTTATTATCCCTCTTTGGACCAAGGCACTCTCAATGGTGATGGAATTTTCAATCAATTTCTGAAAAGAGGGAGGAAAATGAAGATTAAGACGATAGCTCATCTCTTGATCTAAGTTTTTTTATGAAAGTGGTGATCTTTTCCTTTTTAGGAACATGACGTGGGTATCTAGTGAACAATCTTCTCCATCTCTGAAGAAATGTAATGAATGGTTCACTAGGTTTCTTTTTAGCCTTGCAGAGATCAATCATGGTTATTTGATGTTGTATGTTGTAGGAATATTATGATATGAACTCATTAATCAATTCCTCAAATGTCTTAATAGGTGGTGTTATTTTCAATAGCCATTCCATAGAATGGTCTCCAAGACTTCTAGGAAATAGACACATCAAGTATGTATCCTCATAAGAAAACTCTAAAGTCATAGTTTGGAAGTCCCTAATATGATCAATTGGATTTGATTTCCCATTGTAACGATTGAACTTTGGGATTTCGCAATGTTTGGGAAATGGGATCATGTTAAGATGTCAATCAAAAGGATAAGGACAGATGTCATCAAGAGCGTATGTCTTTGTTGTAGCTCCCCCTTGTAGATCTTTAATTTGTCCTTGTAGTGCTTTAACTTGTTGAGTCAAGGCACTAAGATCAGACAAGGGTGTTTCATCAGGATTACTCTTTATGTTCTCAGTATCAAAATAATGAGGTAATTTAGCTCCTTTGTCAGCTAGATATAGAAAATATTTTTCTTTGTTACACTCCAAAATCTTTTCTAAGGCTTTGTGAAATTTGGGATCTTGCTCAGCCTCTCTAAGACGTTCTTCATCTTATTCATCATCACTATCTACAAGATTTTTTCTTACATCCTTATTGAAAGGGAATGGATTTTTTTCTCTTTCACCCATGTTGTCGTTAAAAAGGGGATTATGACTCACACTATAAAGGGTATTGCTAGTCTCATCTTCTTCTTGAGTTCTTCAGGTATGATCTTCTTGTTGAATATCCTCTTTCAACTTATTATATTGAGATCTTGTAAAAATAGGCATACGATTTTGAAATGTTCCTCTAGACTTAGATCATAATTTGATAAGTGCAAAAATGATGATGTCTTGATCTGATAAGATGAAACTCCTATGACATGATCAAAGACTTCCTAACCCTTGATTGTGGCTTCCAATGATGAAGGAAATCAAAATCCTGTTGGGGAAGTTGAGTCAAGAAATCATAAATTTGTTTGAAAGGTGCACTTTTAAGATTTGATCTTTGTTTTTGAAGAATGATAGCCTAATTACATTCACTGAATGATTTGACTTGGATGTGTTGGATATTCAATGGAAGGTTGTGGTATGAAATCAAACTCAAGAGGTTGATTATGCTTGTGATGTTGAGATAGAGCTCTTCTCTGGAAATGGGCTCATGAATATAAAGGTTCTATAGTGTAATCATCAGTAAATCCCCTAGCAAAATCTTGGTACCTATGAAGAAACTCATGGTAATTGATGAGGGCGCAACCCGAGACTTAGAAAATAACCCACGAACAAGAGAATAATTTTATTATTCAAAAAATGGAGCTTCTTACATGTAGAGGATCTCAAATCCCCAAGTTCTACAACACATGCAAGTTACAAAAAGCTACAGGATCACCCTTTAGCAAAATGCGAGCTTGTCCCCCCAAAAAGTTACCCAAAAAATTAGAAACCCGCCCATAAATAGAGCTCCTCTTTAGTTTGGAGCCAAAACAACATTAAAATTTGAGTTTAGGCGGTTTGGCACTGAAAATTACAACTTGAAGTTCAAATTTCAAAAGAACATTTGCAATTGTATCTTCTAGAAAGTGCGCCAACTTCCCGGGGCCATAACTTTTGATCCGGGGCTCCGATTTGCGAACCGTTTGAACCGTTGGAAAGGTCTCGAAGTCAAGAACGTGCTCAAAATTTTCTACGCTGATTTTGGCAAGTTTCAGGGCCATTCTGAGAGCTCTAAGTGCCTCAAATCCAACTCAGAAGATTTTCAGGTGCAAATCTGGGAAACTAAAATTGTAATATCTTTCAACCCAGGAATAGAAAATAAAAACCATAAATTGGGGATTTCATTATGATAAAAAGGGTATCCAAAAATGTAAAAACATCTAAAAACTGAGAAACTTGAAATTTAACTATTTTTGGGTGATGCAAGATTGCCCTTACACCACTGGATGCTCCTGCATCAAACACCCAGGGTAATTTGAAGTGACCCCATCACATCTCAGATGGTTGAGGAAAACCCAACCGATTAAACTCTTAGATAGCCAGGATGAAACTTCCACAGGCCTTCCTCTCCATTTCACCAGATATTCTTCATACTGCCTGTTTCTAGTACTCCTTCCCACACGACTATCCAAGATTGCTTCAATCTCCTCCCTTTCTGAAGTAGGTGCTGGAATACCATACTGTCCTATTGCTGGTGCTTCCTTCATTCCACCTTCATGATACTCTGTCAAATCTAAAATGTTGAACACAGGGGAAATGTTGATTCCATCAGGCAACTCTACCTCATATGCATTCCCTAAATCATTCTTCTTCAAAATCTTACAGGGACCGAACTTCTTCATCTTCAATTTGTTATATGTTCCCATTGCAAACCTTTCTTTCCTCAAGTGGACCATCACTTCATCACCAATCTGAAACTCCTTATACCTCCTCTTCTGATCTGTCTTAGCCTTATACTACATATTCATCTTGTTAATATGTTCTCTTACCTTCTCATGTATATCCTTGATGTGTTCTGCAAAATCTTTGGCTTCAACACTTATTTTCTTCTCTTGGTCCATCTTCCTCAATTCTGGAGCTGTTCTGCGGCTACCTCCATACACAATGCAGACGGTGATTCCACCCGGTGCTTACGTTGTGAAATTGTTGTAAAGAAAAATTCTGCGGGGTAAGATCCAAGTCCATCCCAGCGGGTTTTATCTCTACCAAACATCTCGGTGGAGTTGCCGGACTCTGTTAACAACCTCGTCTGCCAGCATCCTATTTTGTAGGTGGTGTGCGAGTGAAGTCGAGAAGCTCGTCTTTAGCTTCTTTACAAGATTACTCAAAGTACCCACAAAATTTGGTGTCGATGCGGAAACAATATGCTGGCGAGACCATGTAACCTCACCACCTCTTTGAAGAACAAGTTAGCAATTTGGAGTACATCATGGGTCTTCGACATGGAATGAAATAATGTGCCATCTTTAGAAAACCTATCAACCGCAAAGTAGATCATTCCTCGTTGTGTCATGACAAACCAAGAACAAAGTCCATACTTATATCCTCCCATGGCCTCTCTGGTACAAGTAAGGGCTGATATAAGCCTGTATTTTGGCTCACTCCTTTAGCTGTCTGACATACCCTACAGCTTTGTACAAACTTCTTCACATCCTATGATAACTGAGGCCAATAATAATGCTCACTGATAATGGCAATGGTCTTATCTCTACCAAAATTTCCTGCCATTCCTCCACTATGCTTCTCCTTTATCAGGTTCTCCCTCATGGAACTCCTCGGGATACACAATTGACTTCCCTTAAATAACATGCCATCCTGGATTATGAAATCCAACCAACTTGTCATGTCCACTGTAACAGGTTCCTTGCAAGCTTTCTAAGCCTCTGCAAAATCAGGATCTTCTGCATATAATGTCTTGAGTTCATTGAACCCAACCACTTCAATCTGCAACTTTGTCATTAATGTATGCCTCCTACTTAAGGCATTTGCAACCCTATTTGACTTCCCACTCCTATGTTTCAAAACAAAGGTATAACTCTGCAAAAACTCTACCCATTTCATATTTCTCTAATTTAACTTTCCCTGACTATTTAGGTACTGCAAGGCCTGATGACCAGGATATAGAACAAATTCCTTCGGCAACAAATAATGTCTCCATTTCTTTAATGCTTGAACTATCGCATAAAATTCCTGATCATATACATAATACTTTCTCTTGGAATCATTTAACTTTTCACTGAAATAGGCAATGGGCTTACCTTCTTGGCTCAACACTGCTCCAATGGCACAACCACTGGCATCACAATCCACCTGAAACACATTGTTGAAATTTGGGAGGGCT
>VDFB02252616.1:232199799-232240714 GCA_007258455.2 Sequoia sempervirens | reverse complement strand
AAGAACTAGGGAAAAGAGAGGAAATTTATTGGTGTTAGAAGTCAAGAGAATTATGGTTGAGAGAAGATCATAATTAAAAAATTCTTTCACACATCAGTGCGACAAAAAAGAGCAGCACAAACCATCTTCTTAATTCAAGAGATAGACACAAGTAAACAATTAACAAGTGCAAATCAGATCTAGGAAGAAGGTGTAAAGTTTTTTAAGAATTTTCTCACTCCTATTAAACCTGATTCTACACAACAAAGGAAAGATGATCAGGAGTTGTTGGCAGTAATATCAACCCTTATCTTCTGAGTAGAAAATTTTGAACTAATGAAGCCTTTTTCATTGGAAGAAATGAGAAAGGTGGTTTTTTCTCTTGCTTCAGATAAGGCCCCAGGTCCTGATGGTTTTACCGCTTTGTTTTTAAAAAAATGTTAGGATGTTGTGGGTTTTGAATTACTTCTAGCCTTGGAGGAATCAAGGAAGTTGGGAAAGATCCTCAAGCACTTTAATGTTACAAATATTGCTCTATTTCCAAAGACAAAAGAGCCTAAAAATTCTGTTGAATTTAGGCCAATTTCTCTCTGTAACACATTTTATTAAATTTTCACCAAGGAAATTTATCAAAGGTTGCAACATTTAATTCCAAAAATCATTTCGCAAGAGCAAGGTGGCTTTGTGCCAGGTAGAGAATCAATGGAAAGGGATCTGGTAGCACATGACGTTCTCTATTAAAACTAATCATCTTCCATTATTTATTATAAAGTTAGACATAATGAAATCATATGATTGGGTTGATTGGAATTTCCTCCTGAAATTTTTGAGCAAGTTTGGGTTTTTAAACAAGTGGTGTAAATGGATTTTATCTTGCTTATCAAGAGCATTCTTTTCTATATTAATTAATGGTTCTCCTTCAGGGTTTTTTAGAGCCACACAAGGTGTAAGACAAGGTGATACTCTTTCACCTTTTCTTCTTATAATTATGTCAGAAGCTCTGAGTAGGACGATAAAAGAGATGCACAATTAGAGTTTATGGCAAGGGATACATATTCCACAAACCAGTTTTTCAGTTACACATAATCTTTTTGCAGATGATACTTTACGATATGGAAGGGCGAATGTTAATGAAGCCAAGAAAATAAAAAGTATTCTAGATAGATACTCTAAGTTTTCAAGACAAAAGATAAATGCAAAAATCAAAAGTATATGTCTTCAACTCTAAAGAATCTTTAAAAAGAAATATTATTCAAGTGCTAGGGTTTCAAGAGGCAAGTTTACCTTGTAAGTACTTGGGTATTCCTTTCTTTATGGGTGCTAATAAACCATCCTTTTGGGCTAATTTTATTGGAAGAATTAAGTTGAAAGTATGTTCTTGGAAAGCCCATTGGTTGTCTTTATCAGGGTGGATTCTTTTAATAAAATTTGTATTGTCAGCAATCCCCAATTATTTTATCTTAGTCCTCAAGGCACCTAGATCAATAATTGATCAAATAAAGAAAGTGATCAGGGGATTTTTATGGAAAGGAAACATGAATGATGTTAAAAAAATTCCTTTGATCTCTTTGGATTCTATGTCTTTGAATAAATACAAAGGTGGAATAGGTCTGCATGATATCTCAAAGCGTAATATAGCCTTTGGGGGGAATTGGTTTGGCAGATGTATACCAAGCCTGATTCTAAATGGTGCACACTTATGCTAGCAAAGTATCTTGACAATCAAGAACCTTCAAGAATTATCACAGTCTCTAACCCACCTGTAGGATTTGCTATGTGGAACTTTATGTTGTCTTGCAAAAAAGTAATCACAAATTATGTTTCTTGGGAGGTGAATAATGTGGAAGTAGTGAATTTTTGGGATGACTCTTAGAATGGTCATCCACCATTGAGAAACTATCAAGACCTTCAAGCATTCATTCCAATTTTGTATTCTTTATAGGGTTCCAAATTAATTGATTATGTATACATGTAGTAGAGATCTCTTCACAAAAATTAATATGGAATATGTGCAGTAGAGATCTCTTCACAAAAATTAATATGGAAATATTTTTCAAACTCTTAGTTATCTAATGAACAAAATATTTGTCTTCATCAGGTTCTGATAGCAAGAAAAATCATCTTATCAGCAAATGCAGATCATATTATTTGGGCTCCTTAAAAATATGACAATTACTTAGTCAAACAGGGTTACAAGGTGGTCCTTAACAAGGATAACCATTTGCAGTCTCAAAGAGCATATTCATTTTGTTGGAGTAATATGGTGCTACCAAAGGCGGGGAGTTTTGCATGGTTTTTGCTCAGGAAAAGAGTACTCACAAGTGATCGTCTAGTAAATTTGGGTATAGAACACCCATTTAATTGTGTTTTGTGTAGTAAGTGTTTGGAAAATCATGATCATTTGTTTTAGAAATGTTCATTCACCCAAAGTTCCTAGGAATTTGTCATGCAAAAGATGATTTTTCATACTCCATTGCCAAACTCAGTATGGGATCTCTTTTCTTCATGGCCAGTGCTATATAAGACTTTAAATTTTTGCATGTATTTGGCTTCTAATTCCAGCTATTGTCATATGGTCCATTTGGTAGGAATGAAATAAACACATATTTAGAAAATTTTCAACACCAGATCACTCTGTCTATGCAACAATTGAAAAATTAGTTACAAAAGTGATCAATGCATACGTATAGGATCAAAAGAATGTTAGTTCTCAGTTTACCTCATGGGATCAAAGCATACTTAAGGGTTGGCAAGGTATTATGATGCCTTTTAAAGGGAGTATGAAACCACCTTCCAAATTGAAGGTGAATAGAAGCTTAATCAAATGACACCCACCGCCAATAGGTTTTTTCAAGCTTAATTTTGATGGTGCATCTAGAGGGAATTCAGGCTCTTTAGAGGTAGGTGTTTGCATTAGAGATTCTTGGGGTAAATTGAAAGTAGCTAGATCAATTCATATTCCTCCAGGTATGAATAATATGGTAGAGTCACTAGCCATTCTTTATGGTTTGTAGTTAGCAAGGAAATTTTGAATCAACAAGATTCACATTGAAGGAGATTCACTTGTAATTGTAAACATGTGTAAGGAAAGGAAATTTCATAACTAGCATCTAAGGTATATTTTAGAAAAGGTGTGGGAGTTAATGGAAAATTTTTAACTATTCCTCATCTCACATACATATCATGAGGGGAAAAAGCTTGCAGATTATTTAGAAAATATGGGGTGTCAAAAAATAGAGGTAACGATAATGGAAAATAATGATGATCTAAAATATTTTCCTAATTTGCAAGAAATTATAGATCAAGAAAGCCTAGAAAATATACTCTAAGATTAGAAATCATGAGCATGATATCAGGTGGCTCCTTTGGCAGCTACTCCAGATCCTTTCTATATGAAGTATCAAGCTTTTAGTTGTTGACACATCGGGTGTACACAACATATCAGGATTTTGGTTGTTAGCTCCTTTGTTCCTCCAGTCCCTCATGCATATTTTCCATAGGTGGCTACTTTTTATCCTTTCTATATGGAGTATTGGGCATTTGGTTGTTGACACATCAGGTGTACACAACATATTATTCATATGGCACTAGACCCAATAGGTCCTATCGCCCGATAAGCCTTTGTGGGGTCAACAATATCGACACATCGGGTGTACACAACATATTGTTCATATGGCACTAGACCTGATAGGTCCTATCACCCGATATGCCTTTGTGAGGTTGGAGATATTGGTATCTAAGCCTACGCCTCTAAGGATTTGTCAACGTTTTCCGATATTATGGGTTTATGAGGACCCCCTTTGACAAACTCCAATGGACTAACTATTATTAGAGGTTAGACTATTGGGTGATTGGGGAATCAAGTTAAAATTAAGTTCGTATCCCACAAGTTATTATAGGCTAAAACTCTGACTAGGGAAAATTTTTGATAATACAAAGGATGGGGCCCTTTTTAGAAAGTATACTCTGATATTGGAAAGCACAAGCATAATATCAGGTGGCTCCTTTGGTGGCTACTTTAGATCCTTGCTATATGTAGTATCAAGCTTTTGGTTGTTGGCACTTTAGGTGTACACAACATATTAGGATTTTGATTGTCGGCTCCTTTTTTCCTCTGGTCCCTCATACATATTTTCCACAAGCAGATCCTTTGGCGGCTACTTTTTATCCTTGCTATATGGAGTATCAAGCTTTTGGTTTTTATCACATTAGGTGTACACAACATATTGTTCATATGGTGTTGGACCTCATAGGTCCTATCACCCGATAAAATTTTGTGAGGTTGACAATATTGGCACATCAGGTGTACACAACATATTGTTCATACGACATTGGACAAATTTGGTCCTATCACACAATATGCCTTTGTGAGGTTGGCGATATTAGCATCTAAGCCTACGTCTCTAAGGATTTTCAATGTTGGTCGATATTATGGGCTTGTGAAGACCCCCTTCGACGAAATCCAAAGGACTAACTAGTATCAGAGGTTGGACTATCGGGTGATCGAGGAATCAGGTTAAAATTAGGTTCGGATCCCACAAGTTATTATAGGATAAATAACTCTAACTAAGGAAACTTTCCAATAATACAAAGGATGGGGTCTTTTTTATGAAACAAAGACTTTGACACTAAAAATCATTAGGGATTGGTCGATCGGGTGTAATTTTGATTGTAGCAAGTAAACATGACAACAATCTTGGTTGTCAAAAACCAATGTAAAGCTTATTTTGTAACTTTTATTATATATTAATATATATATTGACTTTTAGTCTTTCACCAAAAAAAAAAAAAAAACTTTATTTAAGTAATTGTTAGATAAAAAAATGTTCTATTCTATAATTTCATTTAAATCAAATAAAATCTATAAAACTATTATTATTTTTTAATATGAAGAATATCTATAAAACTATTTCGTTTTTAGTTACAACTTAGAAGTAAATATCAATTTTGAAACTATTAATTCATTTGATTTATTTAATTTATAGACTAAAAATTATTCTCCAATATTTTTATGTACTTCTTTTATTTCTACTTTTTAATAATATAATTAAACAAAAAATGTTAAATAAATTTTATGTATTTTCATCTAAAAATATTATGTATATTTATTAAATAAACTTACATATTATTTAACTTATATAAAATAGTAATTATTAATAATAACTGATAAAATTATATAAAATAATATTTTTTTTATCTTTTTGAAATTAGAGACAAATACTTTTGATTGGAGCTATGAATTGGCGAGATCAAAGATGAGGGACCTCACCCAGCTAATAGGGGTTTGAACCTTGGTGGAAAGAACAACACCACAATTTAACCATCACACCATACCATTAACGATAAACTTACAAAAAAATTATTTATTATTATATTAAATATTAGTAATTTACAAATATATATAAAAAATTAATTAATTTTTTAAAGATAAATATGTTCCATTATATGTTTAAAGCCTTACAACTTATGTAAAGGTCATAGCCTATGTAAAAGTTGTTATATATATATATAACCTTTAAAAAAATTAATTCTAAGGTATATTTTAGAAAAGGCTATTTCCATAGAAATGTTATTAAACTAAAAGCTATATTAAATTTTTGAAAGACCTTATCAGCTATATCATCTAACATTTAATTAAAGTTATGTATAAATTTTATATAAAATTTAATTAAAAGTCTATAAAGTAAACAACAAAATACATTTCAAATATTATATAAAATCTAGTTAAAAATTGTAATATTTAATTATAAATTCTACAAAATAAAATTTTAAAATATATTAAATTTTAAATGAATTAAAAGAGTGAAATTATATATTTGATTTTCAAAGTCAAATTTTCATTTTAGTTTATGAAAATAAAATAAGAATTTATATTAACTTAAAAAATTATAATTTTCCCCATTAAAGGGATTAGGGGTTAGGGGTTTGGGCCCTACTCAAATGAAAAGAAGTCAAATAAAAGAAATCATTGTATCGGTGGTACAAATTGAATTTTGATAGGGCATCTAGAGGCAACCTTAACATCTCGAGTGTTGGTTGTCTTATTTGTGATTGGAATGGATCCATAATTGGTCTACCCTTACTAGACTACCTAATCACATAACCTAATATAATTACACACAATTATACAACACATAAACTAGAACTCATGAAATTCAATTAAAAAAGGGTTTTTATTAAGTTCATTTTCATTCATTGCATATTGGCTTACTTTCATGGCCTTCTCTCTTTCTCTTACTACTCTATGAAATTTATATATTGTAGAAATTCCTTGCAGTTGGGGTACCCTCTTTAGATTTGGCCTCTAAATACTTTTCTTCCATACCAATAGCTACCCACTTTAGAAGTGTGATTGTTCCTTGTTTTATTTTTCCCTAGTAGTTCACCCATTTGCGAAGAATTTTTAACCATTTCTAAAGTGAAGGAAAATGTCTCTCCAGAAATGTCACTCACAAGTTGTTTTTTGATCTTTCCAAGCCATTTCCTAATAATCGTGCCCCTCCTAACACATCTCATCTTTTCCCTCACACTCATTAACTATTCAACTATGCAAAATATTTTAGTTTTTCATCTTCATAAATTTGGTGACAGGCTCCTCCCATCCTTTGCTAGTGCTTGTGGAAAGAAAGAAATAATCAAATATTCAAAAGTGTGGGAAAAAATTCAAAGGATGTTTTTAGCATTGGTCTTAGACTAATTATGGAGAATGTTTATTTATACATTTGGAAACCACTAGACATGGATCCTTTAGAATGGGAGATCAACATGGCTAAGTATTAGAATAAGAAATTAGAGATTAACTCATTTGACAACTCTAAAGCTCTAGCTAGACTTAATACTGCTTGGAAACCCCCTAATATTAGCTAGCACAAACTTAACTTGGATGGTTCAATGAAAGGAAACCCATGATTGGCTAGCCTAGGAGGTATTATTAAAGATCGAAAGGGAAATTTGGTGGCTAGGTATGTTGGGGGCATCAAAACAAAGTCCTCTATGATAGAAGAGGCAAGTGTGCTATTCAAGGGTGTTAAAATTATTATTAATCTAGGTATACAAATCCTGCACATTGAAGTAGACTTGTAGACATATAAAATTGACTTAACACTTATCACAAATTCACAATGTCTCGAAACAACTCAGAATGACTCTGAATCAACTCAGAACGACTCTGAATCAACTCAAAATGACTGTGAATCAACCCAAAATGACTCTAAATCAACCTAGAAAAAATCAAAATGACTCTGAATCAACTTAGAATGACTAAATTAACTCGGAACAACTTGAAATGACTATGAATCAACTCAGAACGACTCTGAATCAACTCAAAAGATCTCCAAATCATCTTGAATCATCTTGAAATCATCCCACGACATCTCATAACACATTGAATGGAATCAAATGACATTTGAAACCCTATTTCCTCTATTAATTAAATAATACAACATTGTTTAATTAATTCACATTTCATCATTTCTTGACAAATTAAATAAATACCGTTTATTTAATAGTCTCGAAAAACCCTAATTCTACTATTAATCAAATAATACAACATTATTTGATTAATTCACATTTCATCATTTTGACCAATTAAATAAATTACATTTATTTAATAAAGTCCTAATCTTATCTTATTTCGTCCTGATTAGTCAAATCACACCAATTATTTTATTATGTCAGTAATTCACCTTGTTCCTCAAAATTAATTGAATTATTGAATCATAATAATTTAATTATCACACTTCCCTCCAAAATTTGAATAATTAAATCAAATTAAATCAAACTATTCAAATTATCAAAAATCAAAATGGAATTAATTAATTAATTAATATTCCTCACCCACTTTTTGATTGAGAAAATCATGGATTGCTAACTAAGCAATCTAATTTTGCTAACTCAACCATCTAATTCCTAACTCAACCCTAATTAATCAATCAATTGCTAACCAAGCAATCAAAATCCTAACTAGCCAATCTATTCTTCAATCACCCTAATTGTGCAATCAACTTTGCACAATTTCCTCATGTCTAAATTCTCTCAACTCATTTTGACCGTTGATCTGGATATTCTCCAATATGATCTTGACCGTCGATTCAAAAGTGATTTTTCTATATAAAAAGCCTTTCTCTTCACAAATAAGGATCATAATTTCAGCTTACCTTATGCAACGAAATGCTCTCGCAATCACCATTGATAGAGCTTCAACCTTTTCAATCAACCAAGCATCGATCATCAAGATTTTGCATGTAAGTAATGGAGGCTTTGTAGTGATACGAACAACCCAAAATCACGAAAATACACTCCAACATGGGATGGTAATCTCTTCTTTTTTTAGTTGAATTCATTTTGTTAATCTTAGGATCTCATTTTATTCAAATAGCTTAGATTTGTACATTTCATGAGTGATGGAATAAGATAGATTGAGTGTTTTGAATTAGATTAGTTTATGATTTCAATCTTGCATTTGATCTTGATTTCATATCATTTTTCTTGATGGATTCCTTCCCCCTCACACATTCTAGCATGCCCAGTGGGACATAGGTCCTCCTCACTAACATTTTTACAAGCTAAGTTGAAAGTTACAGGGTTCTGGTAGCTTTCAGAGACATTTCATAGACTGCCCAACAAAAGCTCACTTTTAATTGGAAAAATTTATGAGCATTTTCAAAATATCAATTCTTTTTCCATGGGAACTATGATTTTTATTCAAAGAACCTTTCTTATGCATTTTTTCTAAGCTATTGCTTTTTTCTGGGTTTGCACCTATACAGAAAATTTGAGCTTTTGCAAAAGAAATTTCTGAGCTTTTGATTTTTCTTCTAAGCATTTGCTCTGGAAGACAAGTGCACGGATCCTGCACTATTGTAATGACCCTTCTTGCTAACTTATTGGTTGTTTTGTAGGAATTAATGGATTTCTATGCAGGATTGTGAAAGATACTAACTTGTTTTGTACAAAGAAGATGATTGGTCCAAGGTTTTTGAGATACCAATTAATTTTTCTTATTAACTTAGGAATCTCCTTTTGGTGCATTAAAATTAACAACTCTCACATTTGATTTGGTGTTGCTAAATGAACCATTCTTAAGTTTTCTAAGTTAGGAATTTCCTTTTGGTGCTCTAAAATGAACAACACAACTCTCACATTTCCAATTTGGTGTTGTTAAAATGAACATTTTCAAAGCTCTCTAAGGTAGGAATCTCCATTTGGTGCTTAAAAATGAACAACACAACTCTCACATTTCCAATTTGGTGTTGTTAAAATAAACAATTCAAAGCTTTCTAAAGTAGGAATTCTCTTTTGGTGCTCATAAAAAGAACATAAAACACTTCAATTTTGGGCTCTAAAAATGAACACATTTTATATTTTCTTAATTAGGAACCTTTAAATTTGGTGCATAAAAAGAGTGCAAAGCATTTTTTACTTTGTTGACACATGTACGATTTACATTTGTTGACCATTTAATGACCAAGCCTGATTTTCTTAGAAATATTTCAACTTTGGGGCTCAAAATGAACAAAATGTTTTTGTTATTTTCACACCATTGCTATCTTAATTGCTTGATGTCCTAAACACTTCAATTGGTGCAAAGATAAAAATAATATTTCATTTTTACTCATATTCTTAGGGATAACACCGCTTGAGATGTTTAAAATGAATCAATTTGCAATGAATTGTCTTATGTGCATGCATTGATTGGAAATCTAAAGTTTTTTTTCTTCTCCTCTCACAACATTTTGGCGATATTTGGTGAGGAAAGAGAATTTTTGAGCTTCACATTTATTTTAAAGTCTTACCTTCTTAGAGGGCCTACCTATTAAGACACATCCCACACTAGAGAACTCATAGGTGAGCCAAGCGGTACTTTTGTTCTGGACTACTATATAAATATTTTGTGAGTGTGAGGAAATTTCATCACTTGTCAGGTGTGGATGTCCTATATTGACATATTCTTCCTCAGTATCTTTGTGATGCGTATAAACCTGAAAGGGATGGAAGGTTCTTAATTGAAAAAAATGTTGCATGTAGAGGTGCCCAAAAATAATATCCCCAGAACATGATAAGAGCCAATTGTCTTAGAAACCACCCTATTATCCAAAACATTCTCTGAAAGTGGTGCATCATAATTTACTTCTGAGAAGTTACTTGTCAAGTCTGACTACAGGCCCATGCCATAAGTCGCATGTAAAATCATCTCTATGGAGAATGAGGTAGGCCCACCTAAGAGGATGGTTTCTCTCCACTAGGGTTGTAATTTTTTGTTAATGTTAAACTTTCCCAATTACATTAAAAAAAAATTGTGACATCAAATTTTGTGTTTGATTTAAAAAAGAATACATCAAAACAAACATTGAACAAGATGGTCAAACCACAAACCCTTTGAGTTAGTGTATACTTGTGAAAGAAGCCCTATGTTTGCACTCCTTGAAGGGATTTATCCTTAAAGGTTTCCAAAAATTTTGGTTTCTATTTTTAGGTTGCATTGATCAAAGTAAACACTTTGGTAACTATGGCTTGGGTATTGTGATTTCACAACTCGAGTTATAGACATTCAAGTCACATAAATTCCATGCTTTTGAGTTAGTCCAGTGCTATTATAGCATTTTCCATACTCAAAAACACAAAGGAAACAAACACACAGAGGTTACAAACTACTATTCCAAATCACAATATTTTTGCTAAACACTTAGGGGAAAACAAATTGAAGTTGTTTATAAGGTCATTGCTTGAACAAGACACTTGGAAAATTAGATTGGTCACAAAGTCTCTCACCCATTATTCCCATACTACTTATTTGAAATCAAAATCCAAAAAAACATTAGGATTATTCCTCCACTCAAAAAGTCAATGATATCAACAGTTACTTGGAACTCATAGATAGTTCAAGTATCTTTCCCACAACATATCCTCTAGACCAGGAAGTGGAATATTGACCCTAGTTCTTTAGCATTTTTATTTTTGAAAAGTAGCTACATTCCAAAACAACACTCAAACTTTAGGTTTTTTGAGTTTCATAGAAAACCACCCCTTACTACCATAACTTATGACCATTTGGTGACCCACAACTCCCATTCAACAACCAAGCCTTGTAGCATCTATTATTCAACCTAGTCTCACACACATTGAAAGTGCCAAAACCAATATCATCAGTAGTTTGAGAACATTCATTTTTGAGAAAAATGAAACACCCCACCAATTTCTCACTACATCCATCATCTTAAATGAGGAGGAAGAAAAAGAAAACATAGCAATCAGAAGACCCATATTACTACCTCCTGCATGGAAATAGGTATTGAGTGACCTTATGATAGGGTATTGAACACCATAAACAACAGCACAACACCCTCATACCTTATGACCATCTGGAGACCCACAACTCCCATTCAACAACCAAGGCTAGCTGCACCAATATTTCAACCAAGTAACACACATATTGAAGGTCCACAAATCGACATCATTAGCAGTTTGAGAATGTTCATTTTTGAGAAAAAAAAACACCCCGCCAATTTCTCACTGCATCCATCATCTTAGATGAAGAAGAAGAGAAAGAAGACATAGCAGCTGAGAGACTCGTATTACCACCCCCCACTTGGCAATAAACATCCTTATTCATCCATGATGTCACGTAGAGTTAGGATCCCCAGAGTAAAGACTATAGGTCATTATTCTTGACTTAGATATCTTAAACCAAAAGCTCTTAGGAAACACCTTGTAGTGCTACACAAAAATAGAAACAAACTAGTGGAAAATTTTTATAGACATGCTTCCAAGAACGATCTAGATTTGTACATGTTATTTTTTGTTCAAAACCTAGGTCTTTTTCACAATACTGGACTTCTCTAGAGAGGAAAACTAGATTCACATACCTAAATCTACCCTCTTATTTAGGTCAATGTGGGATTTAAAAACTTTAGAGGTCTAGCACCATTTTCCTTACCTTGAGATATGAATTGTTTATGACAACCATGAGGTCACAACACAGAAATAAAATGGAAGAAAACAAAAACAACACTAGTATCCCACCAACCAATACCATAGGAAATGAAAGTAGCCCTTGGGGCTATACGATAACTGATCTTGAAACACCATAGAAGAGGCCTATGTATAGAAATACCTTTAGTGAAGAGAAATTAAATTGCAAATAGAAAGTGGTAATTGAATAAAACAACCAAGACCCAAATAGAGTGGTCATAGAGGAGGTAGACACAGAGGAAGAAATAAACGAGGATGAACTATTTGAAAATTCCAACAACTCCAAGGTTCTTAAACTAATGGATAGGCTATTGGGAAAGGATCCAAACTCCTATTTCTTCAAGTTAGCACAAAGTGGTGCTAAATTACTGGTGGATTTCAATGTAGAAGCTCTCAAAGATTCCAAAATTATCCCCTTAGGAGATAACTCAGTATTAGGACAGATAACTGAACCTCTAGATATTCCAAACATGCCACCTATGTTCTCACGATACAATGGTCAACCCAAAGAGAACCCCTTATTCAAAAAACCAACTCAGGTTGAACAAGCAGTAGTAGCACAACTGTATCAAGGAGGACCATCATAGTATGAACCAAAAAATAACAATCCTCCTCCTAGGAAATATATACCTTAGAATGCCTCAAACATGGACCCATCTCAAAACATCAATACCTTCAACAGGGTGGGACACGAGGCCCCCCTTCGAATAATTAGTACGACCAACAAGGTGGACCATATGGTCCCCTTATGAACCAACAATACCTACCACAAGGTATGCCACAGGGTGCCCTTCCTCAGTCAACTCATCAACAAGGTAACCTTCAATTTAGTCCTACCTAATAGCAAGGTGTGCCACAAAGTGCCCTTCCCTAGTCATCCTACCAAAAAGGTGTCCCAATAACTCATCAACATGGTAACCTTAAGTTTAGTCCTGCCTACCAGCAAGGTGTGCCTCATAGAACCCTTCCTTAGTTGTCCTACCATCAAGGTGTCCCAATAACGCATCAACAAGGTAACCTTCAGTTTAGTCCTTCCCAACAACAAGGTGTGCCATAGAGCGCCCTTCCCTAGTCTTCCTACCAACAAGGTATGCTGATAATGCATCAATAGGGTAACCTTCAGTTTAGTCCTACCCAATAGTAAGGTGTGCCTCAGAGCACCCTTCCTCAGTCGTCCTACCAACAAGGTGTCCTGATAACGCATCAACAGGGTAACCTTCAATACACTTCATCTCAACAAGGAGCTAACCCTCCTTCCACCCATCAAGGACCTAACCTACTATACGTCCAAAATATTTACAAAGGTCTCATACCTTCACAATATCCGATATACGACCCAAACATGGTGAGAAAAAAAATCTATTATACACAAAACTCGCAAACAAACATGCCAAAAACAGACATGGAAATGAAGCTAGAAGTAGTCACCCAATAGGTAGTAGGAATGCAAGCTGAAAAACAAAAGAAAACCTATACTATCCAAGAGATATTCCCATTCCTGTTCGATCAATCTGTTACTACAATACCCTTTCCAAAGAATATTGAAATACCTAGATATGACAAAAAATATAAAGGAATGGGGGATCCAGTAGAGAATATATAGAATGTCTCGGTATCATGCATGGAAGTATGACACAATGACTCATACCTCATGAGACTATTTCCACATAGCCTTACTGGCCATGCTATGGAAGGGTTCACCTGTATGACACCAACATTCAAAAACTTTGATGAATTGTCTAACAAACTCATAAGTCACTTCTCCTTCAACATTGAACAAGATGTCACCATTACAAGCTTGTCCACGATCAAATAGAATATTTTATCTCCTACCTACAATGATGGAGACACAAGGGTAGTAGATGTAAATGGCCCATTCTTGATAAGGAATTGGTAGACATAGTCATTACCAACATCTTACTTTAGATCAATTATCAACTCACAATGTTATGTCCAGTAGACTTTCAAGAAACCATTGAGAAGGGATTGAATATCAAAAGAGCCCTCATTGCAAGAGGGTGCCCTTAAAATACATAGCTCAAAAGATAGTTTCTTTACTTCAAATGAGAAACCTAAAGTCTAGGCCAAAAACAAAAATGTCACAAACAATGGAGTGGTCAATGCTAGAACACTATGGGTATCACAGAACATAGTTTAAAACAAACCATAGGTAGCATAGACAAACTATGTTCCAAACAATGCACAAAACAACCAAAATACCTATCCCAAGAACAATCAGGTTGTGAACCCACAAATGAATTAGGGAGGACAATAGATGTAGTACAATCAACCCAGAAGGCAATTCATAGTTCTAGGTGAGTCATTAGAAAAAGTCATGTGCAAACTAGTGCAACAAAACCTCCTCAAAACTAATGATCATCAAAACTATGAGGAACCTAGTTTCAAAACATTGTGGTATAACGAGAAGGACTTGTGTGACTTCCATATGATCAAAGGACACACCACAAACAACTGCATGAGTCTCAAGCACCTTATCCTAGATTTAATAGAAAAATGGAAGGTAGATGTCGAACATCATCTTGGGAATAAGGACCTACAAATATACTCAAACCCAATCTTGAACCATGCCAATTACACATATGGGGACATAGGTTTAGGAAGCCTCTCACAAGTTTATGATAATAGGGAAAACATAGTAACTCTACAAGGAGGAGACAATAACTATAATGTAGCCACCCACCAAGGAAGAGTTACAATTCAAGGAGCACCACCCAAAACTGCAATTAGGTCACCCAATGACTACAGTATTGTGGAGAAATTAAAGAAAACACCTACCTTAATCTCAATTTTAGAGTTGTTAAAACTATCACTTTCCCATATGGAAATACTTGAAAAGGAATTGGAAACAATAGTCCCTGATGACCTAAATCCTAGTCCAGTTTCAAGCTATGGTTGGTAAAATCACACAAAGTAATCACCTAATCTTTTTTGAGAAAGATCTACCCCAAAGAACATTCCATAACCAAGCCCTCTACATAGAGGTTGGTGTTCATAAAACCATGGTCAAACGGGTACTAATAGATAATGGTGTTGGTTTAAACATTTGTACCTTAAAAATTTTCAAATAGCTAGGGTATTCTGATGATGTGATTGACAAAGGAAAAAGTATCACAATAAGGGCTTATGATGATCTAGAAATAAATTTTGAAGGAATAGTCAAGTTACTAGTACAGATAGGGAAAACCCTAACAAAAACCACTTGTCAAGTACTGGACCTTGAGTTTCCATACAACCTTCTCCTAGGATGCCCTTGGATCCATGCATTACAAGAAGTCCCTTCCACTTTTAATCAATGCCTAAAATTCCCTCATGAAGGAAAAGAGGTAACACTATATGTCGATCCTGAGCCTTTTCATTTTTGTGCCAAGTTAGAGGAAAAATACAATAAAATCCAACGTGTTTCTAGAAATGAAATAACATTCCACTCCTTTAATATGTTGACCCTTCAACACTTCCATCCACCTCAAGTGACCAACCAAAAATAGAAGCCAAGATTCAGGTACTTGACAAGGGTAATGGGAAATACTTTTTCAACCAAGCATTCTGCATCGTCATGCTTCCACCAACACCTAGAGTATATGGAGCTCCAAAAGAGATCAAGATAGTACAAATAATTTACAAGCCCACTATTTTCACTAGGTTGGGATACATGCAAGATGAAGAAATATTTGATGACTTTTTATCTATGATCTACAAGGACCACAAAGAAGAACTAGAAAATCCACAACCTAATTTTGACCCTCCTACTAGAGGTTATCAATTAGTTAAACAAATAAGATATAATGGAAAAGGTGACCTTGGGCTACACAAACAAGGCTGGTCAGAGCCTGTTATAGTAGAACAAAGGAAGAAGAATATGGGGCTAGGTTATAAACCAAAGGATGTGGCTATTCCAAAAACTAGATGAACCTCTTGGAAGAAGTGAGAAACTTCTGCTAGCATCAAGGAATTGGATACCTATCATACCTTAGACAATGATTTACCATTGAAGACTTATTTGATAAATTTAGCATTGATAGGTTCCCTCTCCAACATATTCAAACCATTCCCAACATATACTACAATTTTGGTACAAACTCTAATGAGTACGAGTGGGATTCTCCTTCCTTCCTCACTAGATAAGATTCTCCCACTTCTAGCAATGACGACCTAGAAAATCAGTGGGAAAAAGACACCCAAGCCATACTAACCCTTTCATCCACTTCCATAGGCTTTGTAGATGAATATGATAACCTCCCACTCTAGTACCCGCAACTCATAGATTGGGATCAACAACAACATGCACCTATTTTGGATCAATTCCAGAATGATGAGGCAATCACGAAGTTCATGGGACTTCGAAGGGACATACTAGTAGGAGACCACAAGGTAGGGATCATCATGGAACTAGAACTGGAGGCATACTTTGGTGGAGAGATTGAATCTTTCAATTGCAAAAATGAAAGAAAGAACATAAAAATATGGTCCCCTAGAGAAAACCACCTTGTGGCTCTATCAGATCCTAAAAAGAGAAAAATAAAGGATGCATCTGAAGGTGAAAACCTCTCAGAGGCACCCAAGAATGGAAGATTCAATCTCCCAATATTAGAATATTAGGAAAGATCTACACTACTAGTAGAAGAAGTAGAACCCATAAATGTTGGCACAGTAGAAGAACCCAAGATTACCTACCATGCTACATCACTAGACCTAGAAGAAAAGGATAATTTCACAACTTTCATCAATGCCCGAAAGATAAATTTTACATGGACCTATGCTGACATGCTTGGACTAGATCCAACATTAGTGGTACATCATCTAGCTATAATTCCTGGAGAAAATCCTATCAAGCAAAAACTCAAAAAAATACATCCACTGATAGCATTACTGGTAAAGGTAGAGCTAAAGAAACTACTAGATGTGGGTTTCATTAGAGCCATCAACTATCCACAATGGATATCAAATCTAGTACCAGCACCCAAACCTACTAGGGGCATAAGGATATGCACAAACTTCAGAGACTTGAACCAAGCCTTTCTAAAGGACAACTTTCCATTTCTAAGTATCGATATGATTGTAGATCTAAAAATAGGGCATGAGATTCTATCCTTAATGGATGTTTTCTCTAGATACAACTAGATAAAGATCTCTCCAGATGACCAACACAAAATAGCATTTACTTGTGCTTGGGGAACATTTTTTTAGAATGTAATGCCCTTTGGTCTAAATAATGCAAGAGCAACATATCAAAGAGAAATGACAACAATATTTCATGATATGCTACACACAATCATGGAGGACTATGTGGATGACATTCTAGAAAAATTAGTCAAAAGGGCATACCGCTTGACAAACCTAGCCAAGGTATTTGATCTTCTAGAACAATACAACCTGAAACTCAATCCTAAGAAATTTGTATTTGGGGTAACATCTGGAAAGATATTGGGGTACATAGTATCAAGAAGAGGGATTGAAGTAGATCCTACCAAAGTAAAAGAAATAATGGAAATGCTTCCGCCAAAGACACTAAAAAAATTAAGGAGCCTACAAGGGAAACTGCAATCCATTAGGTGATTTATCACATAATTGGCAGATAAGTGTCACCCTTTCACTCATCTCCTACATAAGGACATCACCTTCAAGTGGGATGGGAGATGTGACCAAGCATTCCAACAAGTCAAGGAATACCTACTTACCCCTCCTATACTCATGCCGCCTATCCTAGAAAAGGAAATGATACTTTACATATCTACCACATAGGCAGCACTAGGAGCTCTCTTGGCCCAGCTAGATGATAAAAATAAAGAAATGGTAGTCTACTATGGCAGCCAAAAATTTGTGGGCTATGAACTAAACTACTCACCCATTGAAAGAGTGTGTCTCTTAGTCGTGTTTTCAACACAAAAGTTGAGACACTACATCTTGAACAGAAAGGTCAAGCCGATTTCTATGATAGACCCACTCAAGTAATTACTAGCAAAGGAAGCCCTAATAGGACGAATAGCCAAATGGGTAATGATCCTAAGTGAGTTTGGTATAGAATATGTGGATATGAGAGATATCAAAGGAAAGATTATAGCAGACCAATTGGTTGAAGCACCCTTCGATGATCATAAACCTCTCATAATGGATTTTCTAGATGAGATTATTTTGATGACAGAACATATAGACCAATGGACTCTATACTTTGATTGATCCCATACTCAACATGGATCTAGAGCTGGTATTCTATTTCTCACACCACAAGGAGATAGTATACCCAAGACCTACAGGATCTCATTCTCATGCACTAACAACATCTTAGAATATGAAGCTCTTATCACAGGGTTAAAAATAGCTATTGAATGGAGAATAAAAGAGCTATAGGTCTTTGGAGACTCTCAGCTAGTGATCAGACAAGTGAACGATGAGTACTAGACAAAAAATGAAAAAATGTTGACATATAAAAGGATGGTGGATAGCTTCAAGGAATACTTCGTTAGAATAACCTTTGAGAAAATTCCCTGAATCAATAACAAAGTTGCTGATGCAATGGAAACAATAGGCTCACTACTTGATATTCAACAGAACGTGCCTAAGTATGAGTTTCTCATGGAAAAGTTGTTGTTACCAACATTCAACATCCTGGAATTAGAATTGGTACTAGTTAGGCCCTAACAATGCATAACTTCTTGTTTTACCATCTTAGGAGATACCCTATACCATCATAGTTTTGATGGTATGTTACTCTGATGCCTTGATGCAGAAGAAGCACAAACAACATTTCAAGAGGTTCATGAATGTATTTTCGGATCCCACTCTCGCAGACTTAACTTAGTCCAGAAACTACTCAGAACTAGATACTATTGGCCCTCCATGGAACAGGAATGCATACAGTATTCTAGAAAATGTCAGCAATTTTAGTAGCATAGTGACCTTGTTCATGCACCAACACAGGAATTGAGACTTATAACCACACCATGGCCTTTCTTGCAATGGGGATTAGACTTAGTAGGAAATATATCACCTGCTTTATCCAGTGGGAACAAATTCATTATCATAATAATAGAGTACTTCACTAAATGGATAGAGGCAATTCCATTAACCTATATCACCGACAAACATATATCAAGATTTATTTTGAATTATCTCATTTGCAGGTATGGAATTCCCTAAACAATAATAATGGACAATGGAACCCCATTCAAAAATTAGGATGTTCAAGAGCTCTGTTCCCAATTTTCTATCCACCATCAATTCTCTACACCCTATTACCCCTAAGGAAATGGTCAGGATGAGGCATCTAACAAAACCATACTAAAAATACTCAAAAATATTGTTAATGAAGCAAACCGTGATTGGCATTTGTAGCTAAACCCATCCTTATGGGCCTACCGAACTAGAATTCACACACCTAATTGAGCCACACCATTTTATTTGGTCTAAGAATCATAAGTCATCTTGCCTATTGAGGTCAAAATCTTTTCATTAAGAAACATGGTTAGCAACGAAGAATATAGGGTATCCAGGCTGAATGAATTAGAACTCCTAGATGAAACATGTTTGAACATGTTAAACCATCTGCAAGTTTATCAGAATCAGCTCAAGTGAAACTATGCCAAAAGGATCAAGGACATGAACTTTCAATTGGGTGAATTAGTCCTCAAAGAGAATCAAAAAGTACAACTAAATCAAGATGGCAAATGAAAATTTGAACCCAACTAGTTAGGCCCATTTGTCATCACAACAAGCTACAAATCTGGGGCATATTAGTTAGCTACTCCTAAAGGAGAACCTTTAGCTGAACTAATAAACAAAATTCACCTCAAGAAGTTCTACACATAAAGCATGTTAGAATACCCGAGGAAAAAGTATAAAAATTTGAATTTTTTTTTTTTGCAAAAATACAAAAAAAGATCAAAAAGAAAGAAAAATAGTAAAGAGAAATAAAACATTCTCTAAGTGAAAACCACTTTGTGGTGCTCTTAGAACAGGTACCATAGTGAAAACTTGGAAAATAGGTGCTATGTTTGAATAAACTTGCATCATTATCTATCTATACTATCCACAACATCACCCATTAATTTCAAAACAAGATATCCAACCATGGCTTGGAACTGATTAAGGAAAGTCATCTTGTCTACAACTAGGGGCAATGTCAAAAAGATGGTCATGTATTAGATCTTTGAGTATCCTATCATGGTCACAAAAAACAACAAAAGATCAAAAACATCAAAAAGCCAAAAAAAAGCCAAAAACATTCAAAACAACAAAAAAATAACATTTTTTTTTTAAAACATAAAAAAAAACATCGTGGGATTATTCCTTCACTCAAACAGTCTAAGATATCAACATTTTCTTGAACCTCACAGCTAGTTCAAGCAGATTTCTTGCAACATATCCTCTAGACATAGAAGTGGAATATCAATCCAGATTATCAATGTTGTTTACCCAAAAATAGTTTATGCTTTGATTCAAACAATCGAACTACATGGTATCTTCATGTACAATGTATGCAAGGCTTATCTTTGATGATCCCCTGAGGCCCTAGGTTAGTCCCTAGAAAATTTCAAAAACAACATCATAAAACTTAGAAAAATAAAAAAGACCCATGTCTACCATCACAATTTGCAATAAGACATCATCCATAAAAAGCAGATCATCACATTCACCCTTTGACAAAAAAACAAAGCAATCATCAATAGTTGGAACCTTCAGGTAGACAATCACGGAAGAATTTGATCACAAATTGAACTAAAACAAAATCCAAGTATCAAATACATATCTTTTTGACAAGACCCAACAACATCCTGAGATATGTCTTAACAGATTCATTCCTATGATAGACATGATCAACAACGGATAATAGACCCACCCCAAATAGATATGGCAAGTGATATAATGGCATTGTTTTATCTTTTGTTGTCTTATTTTTTGTGATTTACATTATGAACTCATTCCCAGGATCTCTCAAGGATGTCCATAAGGATTTAGAGAAGAAGGAATGGGGGAATTTGAGCGTAATTTCAATTTTCTATTTGTGGATAGTCTTTCTATACTACCATGGCGAATAATTGCTTTGTTCTATGTGTGGAAGGCATCTTTGGAAAATTTTGTGTAATAGTGACATGTTAGGTTCTTAATACCTCTTGTGTTACTGGTCCAACATGTTTTTAAAGCTTCTCACCCATACACTCTAATAGGGTTTCTGTATGTCTGGTATGAGCAAGAATACTCCTTGCTTGTAGAGTCAAAGTCCATTCAATAAATACAAAGTCACTTGGTCATTAATATCCTGGTGCATCATATTTATTTGTTATATCAAAATAGATTGTTCAAACTACAAAGTCTCTAAAGCAAAGAAAAAATAACTCATCAACTACTAACAAACATCACATTTCTATCTATCATCAATATTTCTTCTAAATTAACATCATATTTCTATCTATCATCAATATTCTTCTAAATTAAAATCATATCTCTATCTATCATCAATATTTCCTCTAATTAACATCATTTTACTATCAAAACATCAACATTTATTCTGAGTGAAAATCTGCATAGCAATATCATTAGTACCATTTTGCATCCACAATATCGACAACATACATTATGATGATATTAAATCAATAAAAACATCATGTATGGGGAATTCATTCATATCAACATCATCTAAACATACATCATCATATATCATAATCACATGAGCATAAAATGAGAATGAATCAAAGAAGGTATATATCATATATATCATCATCAAAAAGGAGAGTACATCATTAGTGTGATAAGATATACAAAATCATAATATCTATACGAGACCTTGACTAGGACAATGAGTATAGGAATAAAAAATAAATGTCTACAAAATTCCTCTAAACAATGAATAGCATAAAGATCAAGTACCAAAGTAAGACCCCAGTGAGAAAGAACCCTATAGATCACCAAAATTATTTGGTTGTCTCATAGACTGATCACTTGCACCACCAAGTACACCATCACTACCCATAGAACTATGCTCTCCAAATCATGGAAATTGAGCACCCTTGGGAATAGTAGCCTCATATAAAGTCTAATAGTAGGTATAACTTTGCAAATAATGATCATGTTCTACCCTGAGAGTATCTCTCTCTATGGCTCGCAACTATATGAAAGCCTCTAAAACATGTTGTTGACCACTCTTGCTATCCCACTTGTCCCTCAAAACATCTATCTGAGCCTCTGCAACCTGTCATCTTGCTATCTCTTCATTTCTAGCAGCAGTCATCTAAGCTAATAGTATGTCTCCATCCCTAGCTAGTGGAGGAGGATCCGGAGCCTACCTACAACCTTGCACCTAAGGTGGCTGCTCATCCTGATCACCCTGCTCTCTATCATGATGAGCTCTACTCCAAGCTCTATCCAACTGCTCTACAAGGACCTCAATACATTGTTTCTCCCCATGATGACTTGTAATACCTGATCTACTTGAAGTGGGAGTGCCCCCAAGAATAGTGAGTCTTAAAGGCCTATGACGAGACCACCACTCACCATAGTCATCAGAGGTACCTGGATCTACCAGATCAACCAACCAACCCAAATCAACTTGGGCAAGTGCTCTAAAATTAGCAATAGAAATATCTATATTTGGATGAATACCCCATTCACGAACCTCTTGTGTCATCTAGCCAAAATGAGCCTCATAAGTATCAAGAACCCGACCCTATCTCTCCCCAAATTGATGACATACTTGGTCTAGTAGATAATGCTCTAGCACAGTATCAAAATGACCAACCAACCAATGGGTCTGTCGACAATAGACAAGGTGATCTACATCCTTTGGCCAAGCATCACACCCCAAATATGGTCTCCACACAAAGCTAGGAATATCATCAAAAACTCGATGCCAATAAGGAAGATCTCTAGGTAGGGTGTAGTGCACAAAATCTCGATAATGATATGAGTATGGATCATCAGGGTGAAGATCATGTATCCCATCTGGCTGAGTAACAACAATGTGCTCCCATGCCCAGACATGCAAAAGTGAAACACTTACGAAAATAGATTTCCTGCCCCAATACATGACCTCGTGCATATCTCTATACAAGTGAGTGAGAAGACATGGACCCCAAGCATATATCATCCCATGCTCAAGCATATTATCAATGCAAACACCCCAACCTACAGGAAACTATTGGCCTCAGCTATCAGGAACAACAAGTCCTAAAATCAAACCACATATGACAAGCGAGATAGGATCTGCACTATTAGAAATATTAGATAGATCAATCTTTGACTGATGTATCATCAAGTGATGAACACCTAATACACGCTGCATAGCAGGGATACCATGTTGAATATGATACGTAACCAACTCCCCATGAATAGGAAGATGAAGTATCTTCCATACACCCTCAAGGGTGATGGTCGTCTCTCTTGTAGGTAGATGAAATGAGGATGTCTCTGAATGCCACTGTTCCACCAATTTGGTCATCATGGCAGTATGAGTCCTAATAGGAGGCATATAAAAAATGTGCAGTAGTCCCACAATATCAAGAAAGTCTGACTCTAACACACCAAAATGGACAATGGGATTGAACAAATGTTGTGGACGTCTCTCCCTCGGTTGTAGTACGCTAAGGCCAACCTACAATCGTTTTCAAACTACAATGTTAGGGTTTCACTCTAAACAAATGGGAAACACAATATAACACAAAACATGATGACAAATGACATTTAGGATGACAAACAAACACATTCCAGGGTTCCAAGAAAAAGCTAAAGTCAAATGCAACAAAAGGAGTCTAAAAGCAGGGCTTAGAGCAAATGCTCATAAAACACAAAACAAAAGAAAGTTTTTTAGGAAAAGGCAAGCTTTTTAGGAAAAGGTGAGGAAAAAAAGGCATGGAAATATGGAAAAGGTGAACTTTCAGGACCTCAAATAGTCAAAGGTGAGCTTTTAAAGCAAATGCTCAAAAAAAAAGGCGAAGATCCTAAGCAAAGGTGTGGAAAATAGGAAAAGGCATGGAAACATGGAAAAGGCATGGATTCTTAGCAAGAAAAGGTGTGAAAACTGAGGCAAAGGTGTGGTAAACAAGAAACTTCACTTTTGACCTAGAAAACTTTGTACATGCAAAACAAGAATGAAACAAGACGGAAGCGAAATAGTAAGAAGGTACATACTGGGCCACCAACATCTAAAGGTCGTCCAACCTCTCAAACGAGCTCAGAATGATGTGGGGCTCCATAAAAATATGGAATTTCTCCTCAAAAACTGATAGAATGAAAGAATCAAAGACAAGAATTAGCTAGAGTCAAAACACAAATGAGCTATCTACAAGACAAATTGCCTATATAAGCCTCAAGAAAACCCTAATTTCTACTTAGGGAGACTTCCTACTTTCAAAATAGAAGCTCAGAGAAACATTAGAACAAGAAAAAAAGGACCTATACACCTAATTTTGTGACCTAAACACATCAAAATAGAAATAAAATAGAGTCGTGAGCCTAACCTCAAAACTTGAAATTTTCAGTCAACTTCTCGATGGGGCACCATAGAGTCTTACCAATCATTCCATGAAACACTGGGGCACAATGGGGCATAATTTTTTTTGATAAAACATTTGATCTTAAAAACAAAATCTTTGAAACAAAGCAACCAATACTTTGTATCAAAGAGGGGCAAAATGTAGACATGTAAAATTGGCTTAACACTTATCACAAATTAAGAATGTCTCAAAACAACTCATAACGACTCCAAATGAACTTAGAATGACTCTAAATCAACTCAGAATGACTCTAAATCAACTCAGAATGACTCTAAATCAACCTAGAATGACTCTGAATCAACCCGGAACAACTTGGAATGACTCTGAATCAACTCAAAATGACTCTAAATTAACCTGAAACAACTCATAATGACTTTGAATCAACTCAAAATGACTCTGAATTAACTTGGAACATCTCTGAAACATCTTGAATCATCTCAAAATCATCCCATGACATCTCATAATGCATCAAGTGGCATTGAATGACATCTGAAACCCTATTTCCTCTATTAATTAAATAATACAACATTGTTTAATTAATTCACATTTCATCATTTCTTGAAAAATTAAATAAATACCGTTTATTTAATAAAGTCTTGAAAACCCTAATTCTATTATTAATCGAATAATACAATGTTATTTGATTAATTCATATGTCATCATTTTGACCAATTAAATAAATTACATTTATTTAACAAAGTCCTAATCTTATCTTATTTCATCCTGATTAGTCAAATAACACCAATTATTTGATTATGTCACTAATTCACCTTGTTCCTCAAAATTAATTGAATTATTAAATCATAATAATTTAATTATCACACTTCCCTCCAAAATTTGAATAAATAAATCAAATTAAATCAAACTATTCAAATTAGCAAAAATCAAAATGAAAATCAAAATCAAAATGAAATTAATTAATTAAATTAATATTCCTCACCCACTTTTTGATTGATAAAATCATGGATTGCTAACTAAGCAATCTATTTTGCTAACTAAGCAATCTGATTTTGCTAACTCAACCATATAATTCCTAACTCAACCCTAACTAATCAATCAATTGCTAACTAAGCAATCAAAATCCTAACTAGCCAATCTATTATTCAATCACACTAATTGTGCAATAAACTTTGCACAATTTCCTCATGTTTAAATCCTCTCAACTCATTTTGACCATTGATCTGGATATTCTCCAACGCAATCTTGACCGTTGATTCAAAATTTCTTTTTCTATATAATAAGTCTTTCTCTTGAGAAATAAGGATCAGAATTTCAACTTACCTTATGCAACGAAGTGTTGTTAGAATCACCATTGATAGAGCTTCAACCTTTTCGTCAACCAAGCATCGATCATCAAGCTTTTGCATGTAAGCAATGGAGGCTTTGTAGTGATACGTGTAATACCCCCATGTGGCTGATACTTTTATTACTATTGTTACTCTTATGTGGTGTGTGGATGCATAGTTAGATTGATTGAGGATTATGTTATTTCAATTTATGACATTAAGTTTACCTTGGATTGTAATGTTTAATTTGATTCAGTAATATAGTTTGATGCAGTGATTTTGTAATTTATTTTACAATGTGATTAATTAGTTAGAAATGTTATTTCATTATTGATATCATAGTTGCTAGTGTAGTTTTGGTGAGAAGACAGTGTAGCACCACTCGTTTACGAGTGCCCTGCTACGCTGCAAATTCTTCTCACAATGTAATGGTTTAATTATTTATATATATATGGACATGTACACAACCGTGTTGTTTGCAGGGATTGCAGGTACATAGTCTTGATTCCACCTGCTTCGGTAGGACAGGGCGAGCATCAAAATAAACTCAACGGGATTAATGTTAAAAAAAGGAGTGGTTAGGAAAGAATGCCCGTCCCAAGTTTGTCTTTTGTGAGTCCATTGTTGGCTTTGTTTTTATTTGTCCTTGTTTGTAAATGTGTTCGTGTTGATTAACATTTTAGTTTGGGATTTAACAAATTTTTAATCAATTTTTTTAATTGAGTGTGATTTAATTAATGTCGGGCCCTGAACCTCTCCAAAAATAACTCCCAAGTAACCATACTGATGTCAATGTGCAATTTCTGCTCCTCTAGCCTCCACCAAGTGGAAGCAAAACCTTTGAGGTGCATGATAGCGCACCTAGCCCTAGTGTTACAGCCGTAGGGATGCATTGCAAAGCATCTATCCAAATCGATCAAACAAGTCTCTGCCTCTAGACCCCCACCAGATCCATCAAAAGTAGGGGGTCATGCTCTCAATAGATCCCTCATATGACCTGCCACTACTGCCTCCTGCTTAGCTGTGTTTTCCCCACGTCTAGGGGATCTCTCCCTTTCCCTATCCAATCTTTGTTCCTCATCCTGCCTAGGGCCAAGATGACCCAATAACTCCTCTAACAAATGCTGCAACTGACCACCTATACCAGGTTGCTCTAGATTCTGACCACCACCTCCTATCGGAAAGCTTTGGGAACTCTGAAGTTCCTCACGCTCTGACCCATGTGAGCTCGGAAGTGATGGACTTTGGCGATTGGCCCCACGGCCACCACCTCGGCCTCCTCTTCGGCCACGACCTCTACCCCTAGGCATGATCCTGCACAACAATTGAGTTATGTCAGATCAAGAGTTACGCTAGGTTGCCTAATGGACTCAACTACCTAGAGTACCCAGTGTTTGTAAACCTGGCTCTGATACCAAGATGTAACACCCTGACGCGCAAACCCCAAAGGACAACTAACTACACAACAATTTTTTTTTTAAAACATAAAGTAAAAGTACTAAATTAACAATTGCAACTAACATAATTACAAATACATACTAAACTCCTAAGTCCCTTGGGGTACACGCAGAGACATTACGTTGCTTACCCATTAACAAACTTATCTAATCCAACATTCATTCCACGGATATGAACTCTCATATAAAAGTGAAAATGCTAAGCATAAAAATAAGAATGAACCACATATACTAAATGAGATTACATAACCAATAAATCTTGGAAGACAAAGAGAAACTAATTTACTCAACACATCAACATCAAATATATATAATTGCATCAGTGAATAATGTTTTGAATTACAAAGTAAGTTATAACAATACATCATGATACAAGCTAAATACCAATAACCAATTATCCAAGTTACAAGATACATTATCCCAACACATGGGCAAGTTACAATACTATTTACATGATATGAATGAAGTATAAATGTATACATCTGAAAGTACATAAATCTGGTACAAACTGTCACCACAATCTCTGCACTGAAGGTATGACTGTAGCATGGAAACCCAACGGGGTGTGAAGCACGTTCCACCTGACCACCCCCATGCTAGGAGTAGTTAAGAAAGGATTCCCGACCAAGACGTCTAAAGTTACACACATGACTCAAAACCATACATGGAAAAGAATTCATACACAAAGGAAATGTGACAACAAAAGTCTACTACATAACATGACAACAAATGACTCCAAATCAAAACAATAAATTACTTCCAGAGGATTTCAATTAAAACAACCATGGGGAAAGCTAGAGGAGAGTGTCATCGCATGGCCTTCATGGATTATCCTGACATCCTATCACAAGGTGCCGCCTCCATCTATGGTTAGCCTGACTACCTATTTCAAGGCGCCGCCCCATAGGGTGACTCATGCGGAATCATGCATTACTCGTGGAAACGAGATCACGATTTTGCCAACCACGGCCTTCTCGAACACCTTTAGTCTTTGATAGCCCTAATAGGTGAGCGAGGTATCTATCATTATCTTTTAGTGTTTAACTACCCATCCCCTAATTATTTAGTTAGGTTTTCACTTTTTACACTAACTCTACTGTGGGTTATCCTGACAGCCCCTTTGTGCGCCGGCGCCCACAGAGAGCCACTCTCCCTAGATTTCCCAAACATACCACATAACAGGAGAAATTGAACTCTCAAGTTCACAAAACACAGGGTAAAGACTTGCGAGGTAAAAACCATCTCGCCAAACTCTTACAACACGGTAACTTAACAAAAGAACAAGACTCAAAGTACTCACTAGATTACGTCCACAAAGAGAGTAGAACAAAAACCCTAATTGAAGATATCAAATTCCCTAACCTCTGGAAATTCAACAACAATCCTATCTCCTATAATAATTGATTTATAACATAACTCCATAAGTCAAAACAAACATTCTCGCACGCAAGAATTTTTTTTTTATACAAAATCAAACCATTAATTTTTCCTCAATTAGCTCCACTAAAGGAAGACAATTAAATTAATTAAATTAATTAAATTTAATAAATCTTTCTTTACTAATATCACCCAAAAGAATATATAATCATATAACATAATTATCAAATATAATACTACTCAATAAATATATATATATATATATATATATATCACTTAATAAATGCATATATATTAATTAACATTATTTTAAATAATTCTATATTTTCGAATTTATCAATTAAAATAAAATATATAGCAAATATTCGTATTTTACAAAATAAAACAAAGACAAATAAAAATAAATATAAACAACTTATTGCAGCCCACTTGGGCGCTACGTACCTCCCATAGGGAGGATGCAGTACCCCAAGGGACTGCGTACAGCAGTCCAAAGGACTGCTGACGCAACAGTCCCTTGACTGTTGTGCGCAGTCCTTTGAGGACTGTGCAGGGGTGGGGTACGGGGTACCGTCCCCTCCCACTCCAAACAAAATACATTTTTTAAAAATTTTTAATTAATTTACTTTTTTTTTTTTTTAAAAAACTTCAAATATATAAAATTTTATATAAATTCTGACGAATTTCCGAAGTACGGAAGTTCGTCAGATTTTATATATATATGTACATATTTAAAAAAAATTCACACACAGGAAGATGTTATAGAATTTTTTATTTTTTTTTAAACAATTTTACAGACAGGGAAATAATTATTTCAGAATCAGCACAATATTTATATTTTTTTTTTACAGAAAATTTCACCAGCAAAACAAAAGCTATATGAATTTTTAAAAAAATTTAATTGAATTTGTTCTCAATTTCTTCTGCACAATTTTTCTCCAAATCTCTCCTTTTTAATAATGGTTTTTTTTTGAGTTTTTAATTCAACAGAGGTTCTTTGTTTTCTATTGTTTCCTTAGAGTTTCTAACACAGATATTCTATTTAACTGGTTCACTAAATTTTGCTGTGAAATTTTTCTACAGGAAAATATTCTACAGAAGTAACAGCTAGGAATAGTTTCCTACAAAAAGAAACTCCTACAGAAAAGAAATTTATATTACCTACAGACAATCTTTCATGAAAGGAAGAAATTTAAAACAAAATAGAAACAAAAGGGAAGAACCTGTTTCCTGTAGGCTGTAGAAGTAAGGGTTGCACCAAAACTGCCTCCGAACCCTCCAGCCGTAAAGCTCTTCTAAATTTCCAAAAGAAATCCCTGCAGCCCTTTTTTCAAATTCCCCTGCAGCCCTTTTTCAAATTTCCCACAAGCATTCAACAGAAAATCCAAATTCCTCCACCCATTAACACAGTATCCAAAAGAAAAACAAAATTTCCTTCCCCAGCCAAAATTTTCTGTGAAGAGCTTCTGTTACCCATGCCTGTTTTTTTTCCGGGAATAATTTCCCCAAAACCGACTGCATTCATTTCCCCACTACTTCCCGCACAACTCCCATAAAAGAAAATTTAATAATTTTTTTAAAATCGAGAAAGGGATTGAAATGACTGAATATAATCCTTGACCATGCTTGTTTGCTTTAATTTAGTGAGTTGGTAGAAGTAGCTATCCATGAAGTTATCTCCATAATGGGTAGAAAGTTCCTCTTGAAAAATTGACCATGCGACCACACAACCCTTCTTTCTCTTACGTTTATGTAAGAAGTTGGGTCCACAAAAATCTCAAAAAGTGGAAATTGACCATGCTTTCCTATTTTTCAAAAAATTTCATACTTGGACTAAAAATTTGAAGCACATACCATGCACATGTACGAACACCATAATTTGACCTAAATAAAAGTATTTTTCTAATTCATTTTCAAGAAAGATATGTAACAACCAAAAGATTTATGAGGATATTTTTTGTAATTTTTTTATAAATATTTATTATTTATTTATTATTGGCCCTAATTGTTGTTTTTGAAAACCAATGTGTACAGATACCATAATTTGACCTTAACTAATTATTTTTTTATTTTTTCATTGTATAGAGAATTATCAGAAGATTGATGTCATATATTTTTTTTTGCAAAAAAACTAATAGATTAAAAGTTATTAAAAAACAAAAAAGCCCGATATTTCAAATTTATGGACCAGTTTGCTTAGAAATTAATTAAAAATTTGAAAAAATAATCAAATCTTTAAAAAATTATATATTTGAAAACTAGACATCATGATCTATAATGGGTTTTAATTTCATAAATTAATTCTAAAAAGAATTCCATCAGCTATATTGCTAAAGTTAGATGTTTCTCTTGAATTTTCCTTAGTTTTTAGTTGTAGGTCAAAGGCTAAGGGTTGGCTTGCCAAACCTTTCCCAAGCCTAAAACCCAAGCAAAAATTGGCTTGGAATTTCATTTTTTTAAAATGGGTACTCATTTTAAAATGGGTACCCAAGCAAAAAGTAGCTTGGAATTTCATTTTTTTAGAATGGGTACCCATTGTAAAGCGAGCACCTATTTTAAAGTGTGTACTCATTCTATTTTCAGAATGGGTATCCATTTTAGAATGTGTTCCCATTTAGGAATGGGTACCCATTTTTTTAAAAATGGGTACCCATTCCTTTCGGTATTTTTTTTGGCCAAAACTTCCCCTCTTCGTGGACCCAACTTCTTGCACTTACTCTATTCTCACCACATAACCAACGATACCAAATAAATTGATCTGGTTCCAGGTATAATGATTCCATAGCCACCTTTTTTTGACTAGGAACATGATGATAATCAAATAATTTCTCCATTTGGCATAACCAATTGGTTGGATGCTTGCCATCAAACTTTCTCATATCCAAATTGGGTATGAATTTCCTTGGTGGAGGACTACTAAAGGAAGGATCCTTCTTGAAATTGGAGTCAAGCCCAAGGAATTCATATCCAACAAAAGAATTATCTTCCACCTTACTAGGTAAATATTCACCATTACACTTCATCCCTAGAATAATCATTTCCAACTTCTTAGATAATTCATTTTTCATTCCAAATTAATGAAATTTTACCCTTCACCTTGTTGATCTCATCATTAGGGTTAATACCATCAATTTCTACCTCATTCTTATCTGAGAATTTCCCTAGTGTGGTAGCATTCTTTTTGCCTCTTATTGCAGGCCTCGTCATGATTGTAGAAAATAATTTTGCATTAAATCACACAAATAATATACATGTTTTACTATAACTTACCAAGGCTTAGGTCGTACTCTCCAAAAAAAAAATTCCTAAAATTTGGTGTTTTGCACCTTTCAGAATGAATTTGTTAGAAACCCTAATGCTACAATAAATAAATTATTTTAGCTTCAGTTTGTTTAAAATTTGGACTATATGATCTTCTAGTAATTCTTCAAAAAATCACTATAAATTAGGAACAAATTCTATAGAATTTAGGAGATATGCACTTTCCAAATAAACTGGTTAGAAATATTAGTTCTATAATAAATAACACAATTCAACTCCAATTCCTTTAAAAATTGGAGTGCAACTTCTTGAATATGTTCTTAAAAAACCCATTAAAAATTAGAGAAAAATTCACCAAAAACTAAGAGATATGATATTCCCAAAATGACCTCTAGTATTAGGAAAATGCCTTGCTTCTACAATGCCAAGATCATGCTCTAATACCACTTGTAATGAAATAAATTGAACAATAAAAGAATATAATAGGAAATATACTAAAAAAACTTAATGATAACTGAGAATAACAAGCCATTTCAAGGGGGGAAGCCTCCAATTATCTCCAATAAGAACATAATTCCCAATATGATGATGAAATAAGACTCACTACCTCCTATATATACCTTGTTTATGCCTAAGATATCACCCATGCTGACTTAGATAACCCTTTATATGACCTAGGCCAACCTATATAACTAAATAACAATATAATAATGATAATATGACTTAATTAAGAGTTAATATAGCCATAAATTGACCATTCATAACCTGATGTACTCTAATATTAAGGGCATATCATAATCCTCTATCCATCATGGTGCAGTCACAATAGGAGAGTTCTAGAAGGAACAATTTGAATCGTGCAACAATGAGTTAACACAATATAAATAACACAAGAAATTGATATGTGAACATGGAACTTTACTAAATTGACAATCTTACATACAACACATGCCTTAGGGATGAATATCCAGGGCTCAGAGGCCTGTCACAAGGGCATTCAATAACACAACTAGTCAAAGGCTCTATTACATGCCCCCAAAGGATTATTGTGAAAATGTAATGAATTTTAATCTCACTTCTAAACTACTACTAAAATACTATAAGTTACAAATTATTATAAATATGCTTCTCAAGATCCAAAAAAGGTCCTCATCAGCCACAAGGGTTCATAAATCTGATGAATGAATATATATGAAGGTTGGCCCCAAAATATGGAAAGATAGCTCCATGCAAAAAGAAATAATTTGTGAATCTCTAGGATAAGTCCCAATGAACCCAAGATTCTTGTAAGGTGTCCCATTAAGATCCACATGATCTGAAATAGGTCCACACTATAGAATCTAGACCAGGTCGACCCTAATGCTCTGATTGGTAATTATAGTGAAATTTTGAGAGCAATATCTTTTGATAGACAACTACAAATGAAGTGAAATCAGGATATATGATGGATTTCAATGTGTAGATTCTATATCCTTCTTTGCAATTTGAGAAACAATGATGCAGTAAAATGGGAAATGGAATACGAAAACTGCTACTAAATGCAATGCAACAAAAGAATTATTTTTGGTTGATACAATATTGCTTTACAACTAGGGATGATCCTGCATCAAACACCTGTGGTTGGAAGAAAAATGAGTCCCTCACTTTCTAGGGCTAAGAGGAAAACCAAGATACTCCACCTCAACCTGAGATATCAATGATCTACCTTTCCACTTCACAAGATATTCTTTGTACTACTTGTTCCTAGTGCTCCTTCCAGTTCTAGTATCCAAAATCTACTCGATCTCCTATGTTCTTGGTGTGGTAACTACTCCTTCAAATCCAATTCATCACTAATGCAACTTGACTATCCTTCATGAAACTCATAGATGTCTGCAATATTGAAAATAAGTGATATACTCAATATCTTTCATAACTCCACCTTATATGCATTTCCATAATCAATCTTCCTTAGATTCTTACATGGTCCAAACTTCCTCATCTTCAACTTATTGTATGTACCAAATGGAAATATATCCTTCCTCAGTTATACCATCACTTCATCTCCAAAAATAAATTCCTTATGTCTCTGGTGTTCATCTACCTTCTCCTTATACTTAGTGCTCATGTTTTCTAAATGCTTCTAGACCTAATTATGCAATGTTTCCATGAAATCTACAAACTCTTCTACCTCTACACTCCTCTTATTCTCCATATTGATGTCTCTTAACTCTGCAACTCCTTGGGATGTGTTTTGATAATGATATCAAATGGTGTCTTCCCTATACTCTGGTTCACTAAAGTATTTTATGCAAATTTGGTATGTAGTAAAACTATATCCCAACTTCATTCCTTATCTCCAACCAAACACCTTAACAAGTTACCCAAGATTTTGTTTACTACCTCTATTTGTCCATCTATTTGTGGATGATATGTTGAGCTGAACTTTAGATTTGTCTTCATATTCTTCCACAATGTCCTCCAAAATTATCCAATGAACTTGGTATCTGTGTCTGAATCAATATTCTTAGGTAATCAATGCAATCTCACAATATCCTTAAAAAATAAATCAGGAACATGCACATCATTAGTCTTCTTACAAGGAATAAAATGTGCCATTTTAGGAAATCTATCCACTACTATGATTATAGAATCATAACCTCTTTGTATTCTTGGCAATCCCAATATGAAATCCATTCTTATATCTTCCCAAGGTCTCTCAAGTATTGTCAAAGGTTTGTACAGTCTAGTATTCTGACTACTCCCTTTTGCAGCTTGACAAATTTTGCAACTTTGAACCTACTTTCTTACATCCTTATATATTTGCGGCCAAAAATAATGTTCACTTACCAAAGCTATTGTCTTGTCCATTCCAAAATGTCTCGCTAAACCTCCACTATGTTTCTCCTTTGTCAAATTCTCTCATTGAACTTCTTGGAATACATAATAAATTTCCTTTGAATGACATACCTTCTTGAATGAAATAGTCCAACCATTGGCTTTGGTTTGACACTACTAGTTCTTTACATGCTCTCCATGCTTCACCAAAATTTTCATCATCTTCATACATATGTTTCAATTCCTCAAATCCCAATACTTCCACTCTTATTTATGTCAAATTTATCCTCCTACTTAATGCATATGCAAATTTGTTTACTTACCAATTCTATGCTTCAACACAAAGGTATAACTTACAAGAACTCCACCCATCTCATATTCCTTTAATTCATCTTCCCATGACTATTCAAATACTACAAATCTTAATGATCTATATACAACATAAACTCTTTAGGCAACAAGTAATGTCTCCACTTCTTCAAGGCTTGAATTATGGCATAGAATTCTTGGTCATAAATTGAATATATTTTTCTAGCATCATTCAAGTTCTCATTGAAATAAGATATAGGTCTTCCTTCTTGACTCAACACTACTCCAATTGCATTTCGACTTGCATCACAATCAACTTGAAATACTTTGTCAAAATTTGGTAATGCTAACACTGGCTGCTCTATCACCTTCTGCTTCAAAAATTCAAAACTTCTCTATGGTTCAAATGTCCACTTAAAGTCTTTTGTGTCTCCTCTCATGTTCTTTGTCATGGGGTTACAAATGCTATTTAAAATTTTGATAAAATTTTGGTAGAAACTAGCTAGTCCATGGAATGATCTCACCTCTCCAATGTTTACTGGTGTAGGGCAATCTACAATTTATTTCACTTTCTCAGGGTCCATTTTCAATTCTTCAACAAAAATAAAAATTCCCAAATATACTAGCCCCTTCTTCATGAAACTACACTTCTTGATATTAATTGAAATTTTTCTTTCCTCAACCTTTGCAATACTTTCTAGATGTGAAAAAAATGCTCTTCTCTAGTCTTACTAAAAATTAGAATATCATCCAAGTTAACAATGACAAACTTACCCAAGAATTTATTCAAAACTTCATTCATCAATCTCATGAAACTGCTCGGTGCATTAGTCAATTCAAAATACATCACTAACCCCTCGTGCAATCCTTCATTAGTCTTAAATGCAATATTCGATTCATCTCCTTCTTTGATTCAGATCTAATGGTATCCACTCTTTACGTCAATCTTTGTGAAATACTTTGCTCCACTCAAACAATACATAATGTCATCCATCCTTGGCAATGAAAATCTATACTTGACAGTGATCCTATTAATTTCTCTTGAATCTGTACACATTCTCCACTCTCCATATTTCTTTGGTGCAAGTACAAGAGGTACCACACATGGGCTTAGACTTTCTCTGGTCAATCCTTTCCTCAATAATTATTGTATCTACTAGTTCAACTGTGCATTCTCTATCAATATCATTCTATGTGTTGCCTTGTTTGGTAAACTTTCTCTTAGTATTAGGTCTATATAATGAATGATACTACAGACTAGTGGGAGTCCCTCTAGTACATTCACTAACACGATATCTTCATATTATGTCAACAATTCTGATATGTCTTCACTCTCTATGTTGGGATTCTCCACCCTTGGATTTCCACCTATACTTGGAATCAATGCATAACATATGTTCTCATGCCTTAATCCATCCAGAAATTTTCTTCCATCTACCAAACATACTCTGGAAGTGCCACAAAATTTATTCTTCTCCTCTTCCTCTAAAGGTATCAACTTGATTCTCTTTCCATTTGATGTCATAGTATAATTATTCCTTCTTCCATCATGAATAGCCTTCTTATCATATTTGCATGGTCTTCCTAATAGTAAATGACATACATTCATAGGAATAATATCACACAATACTTCATCCCTATATGATCCAATATGAAATTTCACCAAACATTGCTCATTCACCAATATCTTATGATCATCTTGAATCCATGCTATCCTATAAGGGTTTGGATATTTCAATATCTCCAATTTCAACTTCGTTACCATCTCCTCTGAGACTAGATTATCAATACTACCACTATCAATGATAACTTTACATACATTTCCTCTAGACTTACATTGGGTTTTGAATAGAATCTTCCTTTGTGATGGTTCCTCGATCACCTCTTCATGCATCAAAGCTCTTATCATCACTAATGATTCACCTTTCTCTATCTTCCCAACTGAATTAAGGGATCCAACATGTTCATCCATATATGTTTCTCTTTTGATGTGCTCAGGTTTCTTTCTAGTGCTTCCTTGATGACACTCAAATGCTTTATGTCCTTCACCTCCACACTTAAAACAAGTTCCTTTGAATGGTCTTCTCTTATATCTTCCTTCATCTTTCCATTATCATTCATTGCGGTAATAATTATGACCTCCTTTATCATTGTGGTAGAAATTTCTACCTTCTCTTCCTCTACGGTATGAATTAGCATCATTTTCTTCACTCCAATAGGGTTTCACATCTTTGTTCTACTCTGCATAAGGTTGTATTTCTCTCGATTGGGGTCCATTACTCTAGAATCTTCTTCTTGCACTTATCTACCTTTGTTCAAATTTCTTGTTCAACTTCTCTTCCCCTTTCAATGCAAATTGGTATGCTTCTTCAACTAATGTAATCTTGACTAGGCTCAAATCTTCTTGAATATTTTATCCCAATCCATTGATATATCTTACAACCTTTTCTTTAATTGCTTCACTATGACCAGTTTTGATTATTATCTTGTAGAATTCTTTAGTATACTCCCTCACAGATTTCTCCTTTTGTCTTAGGTTCTACAATCTCTTCAACAATTCAATTTCATAATCTATTGGTATGAATTGATTATTCAATTTTGTCACCATTTTATCCCACTTCATGATTCTTTCTTTGCCTCTTCTATTTCTATCCAATTGAACTTCTTTCCACCATAATGCAACATGACCTTTCAAATTTGTTTTCACAAATTTGACTTTTTTCAGATCTTCAATTTCTTCATATTCAAAGTGTCCTTCCATTTCATTGATCCAATCAATCAATTCTTCATGATTCAAATTTCCCATGTAATTTTGAATTTCAAATCTAGGAATTTTCCCAATCTTTGAAATTGCTTTCAACATCTTGAACTGATATGATTCTTCTTCTTCACCTACATCTTCTTCTATTGGAAGCTTGGAAGTCTATCATTGTTGATGTAGTTTAGAAACATGAGAAGGAAATGTACATACATTGATTGATTTGGCTGACCCGGTGTTTTCATTGATGTCAACAATTTGGGAAATCTATTTTTTGTCATTTGTATAGTACTAACTATACCGAAAAGCTAATCTATCAATAATTTGGTTGTGTTTTGTTTTGACGATTTGTGGTTTAGTGTGTTAGTTTTTGGGTCTGCACTTCATCGTAAGAAGAGGTATAACTCTAAGCTTTTAACCATATCATTAAGAATAGCTTATACAACTATATTCAAGAACTTGTGAAGTTTTGTGAAGCAGACTAGAAGATATCAATGACAGAGTACAACTCTTTATATCACTATTATCTCTTCGTTCAATGTATTATTATGGGAGATTCCACATTTCCTTGAGAAGATTTTTTTTGTGTTACGATTCTAAAGATAGTCTCATTGATGTTAGAAAAATGTGAATTTAAAGAAATATTGAATCTAGAAGTTGTGTGTATTGGGAACCATATGTATAATGGCAAGTTTTTATGTTAGGTCCAATTCCTGGCCAACCTAATACATGATATGTTTTGAGAAGATTAAATATACATTGTGAATTGTTAGTTGGATCTATTTTAGATCCATGCTGACCTAAATTAAGTATTGCACATTTTTCTTGGGTGTGAAGTGTTTGAATATGGTTGTTATTGATGTCAAAAGGAGATCATAGATGAGTTGGCATTGATTCTGAAAGGAGATTGTTGGAATAATGGTGTCATTGAAGTCAGAAGTAGATCTAATAAATTTCATATAAAAGATGTAAAAAATACTTAGAAGCTTTAAAGAGAATCAAGCATCGGTCGTCAAGCTTATCGCTTACCAAATGCATTGAAAAAATCGTAGTCAAATTTGTGTTAAGTCTGCAAGGTTTCAGGTCTCAGGCCACAGACATACATCTTATTGAGTCTCTTAGAAAGATGAAGTAAAGTATGCTAAGTCCAGAGTATTCCAAACTTCAAACTTCAATTGTACATCTTACCTTTGTGTTTGAAGACAACAATATGAAGAAACCCTGCCACTTGAAAATGTTTCAAGCTTCGTGATTTGTCAGGGAGGCTTGCATTTCACTGAAAGAATGGAATGTGGTAAAGAGAAAGAGCAACCCCCAACCCCTGAAAAGGCATCATTTTTTGTAGGTCAAGAGGGAGGTTTGCACCTTATCAAAAAAGCATGGTATGAAGCATGTGTGGACTCTGACATTTGATAATCCAATTTTTTTTTTCTCTTCATATTTTGAAGGCATGTTTTTTGGTTTACTCACTTAAGCTCTGCACAGTATGAAGAACATGTGATCCTTGATCCCCAAAATTTGATAGGAGAAATAGGTGGCAACAAATGTACGCATCAGCCAAAGGCTCCTCATCGAGTAGACAAATGAATATTATTGGGAACTAGATGCTAGACCCTTCGACAACATCTCATCTGAGAGAAGGATGAATATTGGTAGGATAAAATGATTGGCCTCTTTGACATGCTGATTGGAAGTATTGAATTAGTTTGACCCCACGGGCTAGTGAGATTTTGACACATGGAAAGGATGAAAAGGTGTGATGATGAACAAGGAATGCTAGATCATGGTACAAAGTGATGATATTGAGAGCCCAACTTCAAATGTGAAGATATCAAATGACTAAGTCCATGTAAATAGGGTTTCGATTGATGATCAACTCAATGAATGAATTTAATTCGTTCAACTACACATGTGACCAATGTTAGTGAAGATTTAATTTTCTCAACAGCGGCACAAATTGCTAAGATGATGAGGATCAGATTAGATCGAATAAATAGAGAAAAAATTGAATGCATATTTGATCCTAGTGTTTGATAGAGAGAATGAGGGAAAATTCTCTACACCAAAATTTAATGTTGTGCGGCTCAATGCAAATGTATGGTAGTGAAGAAGATATCCTAAAGGTCTATGTTAGACACAAGGGTTCATAAACCCGATGAATGAACATATATGAAAGTCATCCTTAAAATATGGAAATATATCTCCACACGAAAATAAATAACTTGTGAATCTCCAAGATGGGTCCCAATGAACCAAAGATGCTCGTAAGCTATCCCATTAAGCTCTACATGATTTGAAATAGGTCCACACTAAGTAATTTGGACTAGGTTGGACCCAATGCTCTAAAGGGTAATTACAATGAAATTATGAGAGTGATATATTTTGATAGACAACTATAAATGGTGAAATCTAGATATGTGATGGATGTAGATGTGTAGATTCTATATCCTACTTCACAAGCTGAGAAAAAATGACGTAGTATAATGGGAAATGAAATAATAAAAATTCTATTGAATGCAATACAAGAAAATAACTATTTTTGGTTGATATAGGATTGCTTTACAACTAGGGATGCTCCTGCATCACATCACCACAATCCAATATATAGTATGTCCATTCACTCAAAATTATATAATTTATTGAACAATGACCAAAGCATACTTATGAGTGACAAGCATAACATCAATCATATTATTTTTTTTCTTACTAATTAGGATAAATTAATAATATAACATATTTTTATCATGGATCAAATGTAGAACATCACCAAAATTTCCATAAAACATTTAAAAAATATAAATAGTCTTCTCATACATGTTGCATCCTATGGAACATTGGAAAAATTAACTAAACCAACTTTATGGAATAAATTAACCATAAATCTAATGAACTTTTTCTTGCACACCCTTGAATAATGTTGATATAAGAGGAACTTATTTGACCCTATAATAGAGGTTTAACTTAAGTCTTTAATAGATAAGACAAAAAATTTGATTCAATAATTATAGTCTAAAGGGGAATGGAATAACATATAACCATTCCCTTTGCAACTCAAATTTATGGTTGTAATAATTGACAATAAATAATCCAAAAGGATAAATATAATAATTGAATGAATTTATAATGCCCCAGAAATACTATGTCAATAGAGATGTATACTACTTACAAGCCCAAAAGGCTCTTTTATAATATCTAAAA
>VDFB02252616.1:232174239-232199699 GCA_007258455.2 Sequoia sempervirens | reverse complement strand
AAATAAAATAAAGTCACAGAATATCATTCATTAAAGAGCTGTTTTAATTTCTTCTGTTTATTTTCTATTTGAACTAAAGTTTTCTTTCTTTCAGACAATCAAACACATCTATCAATCTGTTTATTTATTTTCTGCCACAAGTACAAAATAATTCAAGCCCTTTTCTATTCTTTTTATAGGTTTTTAAAAAAAATAAGAGAAGAGAGTGGAACTTGGGATCCTACGCTTGGCTGAGAAAAATTGATGAAGTTCACTTGATCCCGACAGTCTTCTCGAACAGCTTTCGTTCTTCCTCTTCTTCAGAACATTGTGCTCATCTTCAAATCCAATCTTGTCTCCCAAGCCCTTCCCAAACATGCAACAATAAATTGACAAAATCTCTTTTCCCAAAAACTACAGAAAATTTCCCCTTTTATTTTATTTTATTTTTTCTTTTGAAAACCTCCCCCACATTCTTCCGCGGCTCCGCCTAATTCTTACTATCTCTGCAGAAACCCGAAAATAGAGCGCTCTTTTCCTTGAAAATCTAAAATCTCAATAAAGAAACCATTCAATCTACCAGTGAGTTTCCTTTTTTCTTTTTCTTTTTAATATTTGTATTTTCAAGACTGCTTTTGCAAAATTTATTTGTTTTGCACAAAATATACTTTATTTTAATAATTTATTTTAATAATTATCCTTAACAAGATAATTAATTAAAATAATAAATACATTTTAATATTTAATTAGTATTTAATAAGATTCATACATTAAAATTAAAACTTTTAAATATTTAAATAACATTTGATCTAACCTTAAAATAAGCAATCATTTAAACTAAATAATTCATAACTTATAAAGTGTCACATTGATAAAATACGCCAATACACAAACACAAACCAACAATGACAACAGCTACCCGAAAAACGTACAATACCAATCAATTCGACGGTTTGACAACATGGAACTCGAGATGACTTCATTGTCACCTCTATTTCAACATTTGACCGTTGGATTATTGGTGCTCGCCCTGTCCTGCCGAAGCAGGTGGAATCGAGACTATGTACCTGCAATACCTGCATACAAACGAAGTCGTGTACATGTGCATATAGATATAAAATCAAAGCATTGCATTGTGAGAAGGAATCGCAGTGTAATAGAGCACTCGCAATGAGTGATGCTACACTGTCCTTCATCACATCTATCCTAACAATTCTAATATGATTGATAAAACAACATTTCTAAACTAACAATCCATCTCATGGCATAATTTATTAAATCACTGCATCATAATATAATTATGAAAATCACTAACATCACCAACCACAATGTCATATGAAATAATCATGTCCACAAATGGAATAACAACATCATCAAATGTCTAACTAACCAATCATACCAAACCAGTACTATCATAGTATCAATGTATCAAATCAAAGCATAAAAACTACTGAGTCCAACTAGCAACTAGGAGGGTTATTACAGAAGAGGAGATGAAAGTGAAGATGAAGCTAAAAATGAGAAACAGTTCAAAGAAGAACAAGATGCAGTAGATCCAAAGAATGTTAGATTATTTAAGGCCATCTCTAAGATTGAGAAAAGGCCAAATATTGATGTTTCTACATTTTCTAGAAATCTTAACCTAGAAGAGTTGATTGATTGGATCAATGATATGGAGGAGTACTTTGAATATGAGGAGGTGGAAAATCCTGAGGGGGTAAAATTTGCAAAGACCAAGCTAAAGGGTCATGCAAATATTTGGTGGAAAGAGGTACAAAGAGAAATAAATCGAAGGGGAAAAGAGAAAATAACAAGATGGGATCATATGGTGGACAAACTAAAAAGATAGTTCATTCTTGTGGATTATGAGCTAGATTTGTTGAAGAAGATGCAAGGGTTGAAACAAGTAGGAAAATCCATCAAGGAGTATATATAAGAATTTTACCGTGTCTTGATCAGAATAGGCCATTATGAGGCCAATAAGGAGAAAGTTGTTGGTTACATAAATTGGTTGAAACCGAGTATTCAAGAAGAGTTGGGTCTAGTAAGAATGTCTACCATTGAAGATTCATATTAGTTTGATTTGAAGGTAGAAGAAATGTTGAATAGAATATTTTAAAGTAAGCAAAGAGTTGGGGGTCATGGTGGAAAGACTAGTGGATGATCATATGGAGGTCGAAATGAAGATCAAAAGAAGGGTGAAGGATCTAGTAGCACCCAAAACTAGAAAGGAGATAACGCCTACCTTCCTTGTGATCATAATAATAGAGACCAAAGAGGAAGAGGAAGATCTGGACAAGGACCAAGAAGAGGAGGCTTTTGTGGAACCTATTTCTAGTATGAAGAAGGACATAGAGCCTATGAGTGTCCTCAACATCAAGGAAGGAAAAATAGAAGACTTGAGAGTAATGCACGAGTTACACATGTAGATGAAGATGCTAAGTCTTCACATTCTGAGGATGCAGAAAGAGGAGTGGTTCTTGTTACTAGAAGAGCCTAGTTGAATGAGGAGAAAGAGCCAACTCAAAGGAATAATTTGTTTCACACTAGATGTAAGTGTGAAGGTAAAGTTTGCAATGTTATTATTCATGGAGGTATTACTAGTAACCTTATTTTAGAAGAGATGGTTAGTGAGTTGTAGTTGGAGAGAAGAAGGCATACAAATCCATACCAGATTGCTTGGTTGTAGAAGGACCATAAAGCCTTGGAAAATGAATAATTTTTGGTAATGTTCAAGATTGGAAATTACCATGATGGGATATTGTGTGATATTGTTCCTATGGATGTGTTTCATATGTTGTTAGGAAGACCATGGCAGTTTGATCGGCGAGCAGTACATGATGGACATGCAAACACATATTCTTTGACAAAGGATGGGGATCACCATAAGTTGAATCCCTTGAAAGAGGTAGAAGAAAACATATGTAGTAATGCAAGAATTTGTTTGGTTGATAAGTTCCTAGAAGGTATGACACATGAGCATATGTGTTTCACATTGACCCCTAGAGTTAATAAAGAAGATACTAATGAGGTACCGATAGAGGTTTTAGATTTGTTGAATGAGTTTCAAGAAATTGTTTTCGATAACGTACCTAGAGGTTTACCTCCAGTAAGGAAGATTATACATCAGATGGATTTGATTCCTGGAGCCATTCTACCAAATAATGCAGCCCATCGAATGACTCTAGTAGAGAATGAAGAGTTGAATAGAAAAGTGCAAGATTTGTTGCAAAAGGGATTGATGTGAGAGAGTTTGAGTCCATGTGCAGTACTTGCAATACTAGCACCAAAGAAGGATGGAGAATGGAGGATGTGTATGGACTCCCGAGCTATCAACAAGATTACTATCAAGTATAGATTTCCCTTGCCAAGGATGGATGATATTATGGATTGTTTGAGTGGAGTCGAGTACTTCACAAAGATATATTTGAAGAGAAGATATCACTAGATCCATATTAGAGAAGGAGATGAATGGAATACAACCTTAAAAACCAAGAAGGGCTTGTATGAGTGGTTAGTCATGCCTTTTGGGCTAACCAATGCACCAAGAACATTTATGTGACCTATGAATGAGGTATTGAAATAATTTTTAGGAAATTTTTTTATTGTTTATTTGGATGATGTTTTGATTTTCAATAAGACATTGGAGGAGCATTTGATGCATATCCTAAGAGTTTTTGAGAAGTTAAGGGAGGAGAAGTTGTTGATTAATTTGAAGAAATGTAATTTTATGAAGAGGGAGTCAGTGTATCTAGGATTTGTTTCCTCAGTAGAGGGTCTTAAAATGGATCTAGAGAAGGTGAGAGCTATCATTGAATGGCTTACCTCAAGGAGTGTTATAGAGGTAAGATCATTTCATGGTCTAGCAATATTTTATAGAAATTTTATTAAGAATTTTAGTAGTATTTGTGCACCTCTAATTGAACCAATGAGAGGGGATAGAAAGGATTTTAAATGGAAAATAGGAGCAACAAAGAGTTTTGGTACGTTGAAGAAGAAAGTCACAAAGAAAAATGTTTTGGCACTTCCAAATTTCAATAAGGTCTTGATGCTAGTGGCACCGCCATAGGAGTTGTTTTGAGTCAAGAAGGTAAGCTTATTGCCTATTTTAGTGAGAAGTTGAATGATGCTAAGAAGAAATATTATGTCTATGATCATGATTTTTATGCTATAGTTCAAGCTTTAAAGAAATGGAGACACTATTTGTTGCAAAAATAATTTATTTTATATATTGATCACCAGGCTTTACAGTATCTCAATAGTCAAGGAAAGTTAAATCTAAGGCACTTAAAATGGGTTGAGTTTTTGTAGAGCTATACTTATTTTTTGAAGCATAGGAGTGGAAGGTCAAATAGAGTTGCAAATGCCTTAAGTAGAAGGAAAAATTTATTGATAGAGATCAATATAGAGGTTGTTGGGTTCAATGAACTCAAAAGTTTGTATCTTGAAGATCTAGACTTTGTAGAACCTTGGAAGGATTGTTTGGAACCTATTACATTGGATAGGAAAAGATGATTGGATTTCTTAGTCTAAGATGGGATGTTGTTTAGAGGAAGCCAATTGTGCATTTCAAGGAGTTCTATGAGAGAGAATCTAATCAATGAGAAGCATAGTGGAGGATTGGCTGAACATTTTAGTCAAGATAAGACCATTGCTCTTGTTAGTGAGAATTATTATTGGCCACAATTACAACAAGATGTGAAGAAGTTTGTGCAGAGTTGTAGAGTATGTTAGATGGTGAAAGGAACAAGTCAGAATACTAGGTTGTATCAGCCATTACCTATACTTGAGAGGCCATGGGAGGATATTAGCATGGATTTTGTTTTTGGTTTGCCAAGGACACAAAGAGGGCATGATTCCATATTTGTGGTGGTGGATAGATTTTCAAAGATGACACATTTCATTCCATGTCATAAGACCAATGATGTTGTTCATATTCTAGAGTTATTTTTTTAGAGAGGTAGTGAGACTAAACAGTCTACCGAAGAGTATAGTTTTAGACAAAGATACCAAGTTTGTCAGCTATTTCTAGAGGACATTATGGAAGAAGTTGAAGATATATTTGAAGTTTAGTTTTTCACACCATCCAAAAGTTGATGGACAAATAGGGGTGGTGAATAGGAGTTTGGGTAACCTTCTAAGATGCTTAGTAGGAGATAAGCCCAAGGGATGGGATTTGATTATATCTCAGGGAAAATTTTATTACAACAATTTTTTCAATAGGAGAAATGGTAAATCACCATTCCAAATTCTGTATGGGAGTAGTCCAAGAACTACTTTTGAATTGAGAAAGATGGATAAGGGGAAGAAGAGTAGTGTTGAGGCTGAAGGTTTTAGTGAGCACTTGAAGAATTTGCATGAAGAGATGAAGAAACATATCAATAATATGAACTCACAATATAAGGCTAAGGAAGATTAGAAAAGGAGGTATAAGGAGTTCCAAGTTGGAGATGAATTCATGGTTCATTTTCCAAAGGAGAGGTTTCCAATTGGTACATACAAGTTAATGATGAAGAATTTTGGACCATGCAAGATATTGAAGAAGCCTGATTCAAGAAATGTATATGAGCTAGAGTTGTCTGATGAAATTCATATTTCAGCTATGTTTAACATTTTAGATTTAATAGAATATCATGAAGGAGGAATTAATGAAGAAATAATGGAAGCATAGTGGAATATTTCAACACCTACTTCAAAAAAGGAGATAGAAGAAATTTTGGATAGTTGTGTGGGTAGAAGCACAAGAAATAGGTAGTATGCAGAGTACTTGGTGAAGTGGATAGGGAGGCCTTTTGAAGATTCATCATGGTTGTCTAAGGCTAAGGTTAACCATCTTGGTTTCCCTCTAGCTCTTGAGAAGTGACAAGGTCACTTTTCAAATTACCTTGGGTGTCTGATGTGCGAGCATCTAGTGGTGTAGGGAAATCTTGCATCACCCAAGAAAATATTTTTTCTTATTTTCTTTAGTTTTTTTGAGTCCCATGATGGCACTTTAAGGGCTGTAAGATAGTAAGAAGTTAGAAAAGGCAAACAATGGTTACTATTTTTAGTAAGTTAGCCTAAACAAACTTATATGCACCTAAAAATTTACCCCAAGGAGAAGAATTGATAAACATTTCTAGTCACAAAAGAATCATCTCAATACCTTGCATGGTTTGGAAGATATTAAAATTCATGTCCTAAGAAATTTATCCAATGCATCTTCAAATTCAGATATGAAAAACTTAAAGGCCCCAAAGCAACATGAAAAGTTAACAAACAAATCTTTGATGATTTCAGCATTGTATATTTTTTTGAGACCTTTCCAACGATATATTATAATAGAAAATCAGACACCTGAATCAAAAGTCATGGCCCCATGAAGCTTCCACACTAAAAAGTGAATTTCATTAAAAATTCTTCCTAGGCAAGGAATCAAACAACAAGACTTTTGGCACAAAAAAAAGGGAAATTTACACTTTCTAGAACATTCTAGGGTGATTATTGGGTAAATTAAAAAGGATTAAGTGGGGGTTGTAGAAGGTGGCTCCATTAGTGCAGATTGTGGCTCCAAATAATAGGTTTTCTCTCAGAGTTAATTTTGTTGTAATAACTCAAGCCCATGAGGTTGTAGCATTGTAATTTTTCAATTTGTAATTTCATTTTCTGAAATAATTGAAAGTGAGTTATTTTCTATCTCGCATCTTTTGTGTTGGTATCTATAGTTATGATTTACAAAGGTTTAGGGTGGTGTGACCCTCATCAAAAACTCACCAAACCATCAATGATGGTTTGTGAAAGTCCTAATTTGTCAAAGAGGGAAGGGAGGGAAAAGTTAGTAAAAATGAGAAAGGAATTTTTAATTGGCAAAGTCAGTATTTTACAAACTTCTTACATGGATAGAAAAAACCATCGAAAAGGTTTAAGCTATCAAACGAGGACATGAAAGCTCAATAAGCATGATCAGATGTTGATTGGTCATAATAATGATAGGTTTTTGGGTTGTGGTAAATGACATCACAAACTATTTTTTATAAGATAAGTTGCATTTATAGGGTGCAATACCCTTTACACAAAGGATCCCAGAGGTCCAAAGTTAAATCAAATACCAAAAACTAACAACATATAGTCTAGTTATAGTAACAATAGATAGACACCAAAAACTTACATAAAACAAAAAAAAATCATCAAAAAGAAATCCATCCCAACAACAACACACACCCCACTCATTACTTAGCTAAACCCTCTCACTCCTCAATGAGGAATTTCATCATATCATCACCCACCCACTTGTTGCTAGAATCCTCCTTTGTGGTCTTCTTATCGATCTCCTCCAACATCTCAAACAGGGTAATCATTGAGTGGTGTATGACCTTGATCGTCAAGCATGTTAGCCTGGTGAATTTATTTTTTAGTTTATCAACCCATGTCAGCAGATTTTTGAGTTGTTCTCCCTTATTTGTTTCCACCTTTTTAGTCATCTCAATCTAATTTGAATAATTCAAGGACTCCAGTGTGGATTCCTTAAGGATCATCTTGTTTAACCTAGAGAAATGGCTTGGATCTTCCACAAATTCCTCAATCTCTTCAATAGTATTATGCATGCTCTCCTCTTTACCACCATTCTGCTTAGAACAACTAGAAAAATTTTCCACCATCACCTCCTTGTTCTTTTTCAATTTGTAAGATCTTCTTACACAAGTCTACTCAATCCCCACATCAACATTGGCCACAATCACTAAATCACCATGGGAGTCTTTTCCAGTAAAGTCCCCACCTTCACTATCTCTGGGAAGTTCCTCAACCTAGCAAGGGGTACCCTTCTTACCCTTTTTTTGGTTCCAGCTTGATATTGGCAAGCAGTTTATAGTCTTTCCTAGAGGGAGTATTTTTTAGTTCACATAGCCTAGACACATCTTTTGACTGAGCTAAGCCTGTGCCACTTTTTTTTAATTTTTGGCTAGGGGTTTAATTTTAGGATCCTTAGGTGGTTGACATGCCATAGAGGGGATCTTTCTTTTGGTCCCAACAAAAGTGGCCAGAGAGGATTATCATGGGAATGGTTGGAGGTTTCGTATTCTTCAATTCTAATGGTCAAGATAGGTTTAGGAGGACAGAGGACCAAGTGAAAGTGGTATAGGCACAAAATGAGGCCTTGGTACAAGGGTAAAGGGGGTGATTTGTTAGGTTTTTGGGCCACTAAATCCACAACTTCCCTCATAGAACTTTTGAGAGAAGAAAGTAAGAAGAATGGAAATCTTATGAGCATATTATGTATGATATGGTTTAATAGAGGCAAGTGATAAAATAGTAAACCTTAAATGTCCCCTAAAGTGTAATTTACTTCATGATAGCCATACAAAATTGGTCCCATGGCTTCAGTTGTGAGCTCCATTTGAATCTAGCATGCAATTTGACTGACTTTTCATTTTCCCAAAAGTAGTCATGGAGACTCTCCAAATCCTACACTTAGTGTGTGTTTTAATTTTTTGACCCATGCAAGTCAGGCCCATAGCTTTTCCTATGACCTCCTCATTGATTTTCAATGAATGCCACCAACAGTCACTCTTCTATCATTCTAAGAACTAGTAAACTGCACTGATAGTTTCTTGTCATGTCCCTATAAGATCTTCATTTGAGGTGAAATTCCTCCTTCCACACATATGTGCTAGAAGAGGGGGTCCCTTTGGAATTCCTCACAAGAACTAGGCTCAGTTGTCTCTACCCATTTTCTCTCTCAAATCATAAAATTTCAGTAGGGTAAAAAAAATGAGTATTTTTTCAAAATTCCAATGGGTAAAACACACAACCCATTTAGCACCATCGCCAAACCAAAACTAAAAGTATTGCCTAATTAAGGTAATCAGATTTTCACACATACCAATGGTAATTCTTGAAGAGTTTAGGGCCATGGGGCCATAATAAATCTTGCTTAAGTACAACAAGGTATTTCCAAAAGCCATGATTACATTTATTAGATCATTATTAGCCAAAGTATTGATGGTAATTTTGGCCTCATGGACGTCCCAAAAAACATGGTTCAAAATATCATAATCATACTTATGACAAGATAGCTCACAAAGCTCATGATAAGACCATTCAATCTCCACGAGCACCCCTAACCACCACCCAAAAATCTATCCACACCCCTCCACATCACCATGCATACTCCACATCATTATGAGCCCAAGCATGTAAAACCAAATACACCCTTTCACTATAGAGATTTTAGATCTCATCATTAATGGTAATGTTTTTTATTTATCAAGGATATTTCCTTAGATGTTCATAGGGAGAGCCCCCATACTTCTCCAGCTCTTGGATAACACCCATGAATATCCTAGGTTGGCTAAAGAGTTAGCCACCTAGTTTCCCTCATGATAAATGTGAGCCAGTTTCTTTCTTTCCAGTTTAGTGAGCAGGAACTTTATATCCAATAGTATGTCACTAATACTCAAACCATATAAATTATTGTGATTGAATGAATCAATCATTTCCTTGGAGTCTTGTGTGAGGGGGAAGGAATCCATCAGGGAAAACAATACGAAATCAAGATCAAATGCAAGATTGAAATAAAAAACTAATCTAATTCAAAACACTTAATATATCCTATTCCATCACTCATGAAATGTGAAAATCTAAGCTATTTGAATAAAATGAGATCCTAATATTAACAAAATGAATTCAAATAACAAAAGAAGAGATTACCATGCCATGTTGGAGTGTATTTCATGATGTTGGGTTGTTCGTAGTGTAATACCCCCATGTGGCTGATACTTTTATTACTATTGTTACTCTTATGTGGTGTGTGGATGCATAGTTAGATTGATTGAGGATTATGTTATTTCAATTTATGACATTAAGTTTACCTTGGATTGTAATGTTTAATTTGATTCAGTAATATAGTTTGATGCAGTGATTTTGTAATTTATTTTACAATGTGATTAATTAGTTAGAAATGTTATTTCATTATTGATATCATAGTTGCTAGTGTAGTTTTGGTGAGAAGACAGTGTAGCACCACTCGTTTATGAGTGCCCTGCTACGCTGCAAATTCTTCTCACAATGTAATGTTTTAATTATTTATATATATATGGACATGTACACAACCGTGTTGTTTGCACGGATTGCAGGTACATAGTCTCGATTCCACCTGCTTCGGTAGGACAAGGTGAGCATCAAAATAAACTCAACGGGATTGATGTTAAAAAAAGGAGTGGTCAGGAAAGAATTCCCGTCCCAAGTTCGTCTTTTGTGAGTCCATTGTTGGCTTTGTTTTTATTTGTCCTTGTTTGTAAATGTGTTCGTGTTGATTAACATTTTAGTTTGGGATTTAACAAATTTTTAATCAATTTTTTTAATTGAGTGTGATTTAATTAATGTTGGGTATGTGTGATCAATTATATATTTAACTGATGGAGTTTTAAGTTAATTATAGTTTAGTTAATTGAGTTATATTCTCTATTTAAGGAATAGTTTAAATAAAATAAATTTTACTTTGTTGATATTTTAAAAAGTCTTATTGCTTTTGCATTTTTTGAGTTAATTAAATAGTTTATTAAGTAATAATGTTAATAAAAGAAAAAATATAAATAAATATAAATAAAATATAAATAAATGAATAATGTGATAGAAGAAAATTTGAAGCAACTATTTTTACGAATTTTAAAGGATCACATAAAATGTGAAGTATGGTTGCTCCAACCACACTCCTTATCACAAGAAATATTAATGGCAAGACAAGTTGAGGAAAATTTTGTTTCTAGTAGGAAACAAGGGATTATGCATGTAAGTGAAAGGAGATCTCCTACACATTCATTACCTCAACCTACCAGGTTGACTCCACAACAAAATGAGGAGAAGCGAGAAAAAGGGTTATGCTTCAATTGTGATAGAAAATATAGTTGAGGACATAAATGCAGTGAAAAGACATTATTCTATATTGAAGGTTTGAGTGAGGAAGAAGGAGTAACTAATATTAGAGGGTGACAAGGACTTAGATGATGAATCATATTATCCCCAACCAATCATTTCTTTTCATGCACTTTTTGATTTAAGCACCATAGAAACTCTCAAGGTTGTGTATTTCTTAAAGAAGCTGGAAGTCTTGATTTGGATCTTAAAGGGGCCTCCTATATGTTGTCTAACCATTGTGTTGGGGAAGCTTTAATTCAGGTAAAGTTAGATCAGGCTTTTATATCTCCTGACTGGATTCTTTACTACTCCTGCTCTCTGTCAACCCTTACTAGGTTGCGATCAAACCATTTTCCCCTTTCTCTATCTACGGACCTTTTGGGGAGAAGAATTTTTTTTCCTTTCAGATTTGAGAAGATGTGGACTTGTCACCTTGATCTTAAAGATAAGACTCAATCTTGGTGGGATATTCAAGTGGATGGGATTGTGATGTATAGGGTGGCCAAGAAACTTCCTAACATTAAAAACAATTTTAGAATATGGAACAAGTCATTTTTTGGTCAAATTTTATTGAGAAGGATGGTATTAAGGAGGAGCTTCATTTGGTGTAGCATTCTATTCAACTGTCTAGTGATGTTGGTGATCTTATTCAGCATGAGAATGTTCTCTAGTCGAGGTTGCACAATATTGTGGCCAAGGAGGAGGAATTTTGGAAGCAAAGATCCAAAATAATGTGGTTAAAGAGTGGGGATAGGAACACTAGGTTTTTTCATCTCTCTACTTTGAAACATCATGCCTCTAATCAATTCAATTCTATCACGTTTAACAATTAGCTACTAGAAAAGGATAAGGATATTTTTCAGGAAACTTCTTTTTTCTCTGAGCTCTTGACATCTAATGGTGGCCTTAATTCTACTTGTCAAGATGATCTCCTACAGGATATTCCCAGTATCATCTCAGATGATCTCAACAAACTGTTAGCGTGCATTCTCTTGGATGAAGAGATTAGGATTTCAATTTTTTCTTTTGAAGGTAATAAAGTGTCTAGACCTAATGGTTTTCCTTGTTTTTATTTTAGTCCTTTTGGGATATTTTGGCTAAGGATGTTGTGAATGTGACTAAAGAGTTTTTTGGTAGTTGTAACCTCCTAAAGGAACTTAATGCTTCTTTTATTGTTTTTATTCCTAAGAAGTTGGGGGCTCTTTCTTTTGATGATTTTTTCCCTATTAGTTTATGTAACTCTATGTACAAGATCTTCTCTAAAGTGTTGGTAGTTAGATTGCAAAAGGTTCTTCCTCAAATCATTTTTATTCAATAAAATGGTTTTGTTCCTGGAAGGAAAATTCTTGATTTGGTTCTTACTATGCATGAAAATATCCACTCCTTATCTATGAATAAAAAGGTTGTTTTTCTTTGGAAGTTGGACCTTCTGAAAGCTATGATCGTGTTGATTGGGGATTCTTGCTTAAGATTTTGAAGGCTTTTGGATTTGGGGAAAAGCTAGTGTTGTTGGTTTTTCAGTTGATTTCTACACCTAATTTTTTTGTTCTTGTCAACAATTCTCTTTCTCACCTCTTTGGTTGCTTGAGGGTTTTGAGATAGGGAGACCCCATCTCTTCCTTCCATTTTATTATTTTGGTGGAATCACTTGGCAGACTTATTCAAAGTTTTTTTAATTTCAGTCAGATGGTGGGGCTCTCTCCTCAAAATTTGATTTGTTCCCATCAATAGTTTGTGGACGATACTCTCATTCTTGGGGAATCCTCCACTAAAGAAGCTAATTATGTTAAACTCATTTCGCAGATGTATGAAGTGGCCTTTGGGAAAAAGGTCAGCCTTCCTAAGAGCATTGTTTTCTTCCTTAATACCCCTATTGTTAGGTAGCAAAGAATAGCTTGGATTCTTCAGTGTAAGTTAAGGAATTACCTTCCTCTTATTTAGGCCTCCCCTTATGCTCTAATTTTGTCCTTGATTCTTTTTGGCAAGGGATGGTTGATAAGTTTAACTCCAAATTATCTGGTTGGAAGGAAAATTTGTTAAGCCAAGCGGGGAATATTCAATTGATCAAGTCTACCTTTCAAAATCTCCATGTCTATTCCCTCAGTCTATTTCATATGCCTAGGAGATTTGTGGACAAAATTGAAAATATTCAGAAGAATTTTCTATGGTCAGGGTTGGAAGAGAGAAAAAGGTTATATCTTGTTTCGTGGGATGATGTGTATAGACCTAAGAAGGAGGGGGTTCTTGGCATTCAGAAAATCAGAGAATTTAATATGGCTTTACTTGCTAAGCATCTTTAGAATCTCATTTTTGGAAATAGTGATTGGGCCCGTATTTTTCAAGTAAATATCCTAGGGGATTGGATCATATTAGAGATCTCCTTGCCTCAGGCTTTTCTCCTCCTTCTAGATCAATCCTCTAGAACTCTATGGTGAAGTCAAAAAAGATTGTTTCTAAAGGTTTGAGCTAGCAATTTGGGAATGGGAGAAGGATTATATTTTTGGATGATTGGTGGTTTGGGAATGGTCCACTAAAATATGAGACCTAGGCCCTCCCTTGGATGGATCTTTGTGTTCAACATTTTGGATGATTTGTAGCTGATTATATAAGCAATGTTATGTGGAAAACGTTGCATGCTATCAACCCTAGTTTGGAGATTCTCTCAAAAGCCTTGGCCTTTGTTCATATTCCTTCTTTTGCCCCATTGGAGAGGATTGTGTGGAGGCTTTCTTCTAATGGTAAATTCTCTATCTCTTCATCCTTTTCCTTGCAAGTTTCTTTCATCATCCCCGCCCCCTTTTGGGATTCTCTTTGGAGGCCAAATTTGATTCCAAAAGTAAATATTTTCTTTTGGTTGTTTTGTTAATGTAAAGTGCTAACTATTAACAATCTTGTGCAAAGGGGCTTTATGTTTCCTTACCATTGTTTCTTATGTGAAGAGGAGGTGGAGGATCATGGTTATCTTTTGATTAGTAGCAAGTTTGTGTGTGATGTTTGGGCTCATGTGCTTTCTCTTTGGGGTTTGAGCTATGTTTTCTCATCTTTTATTAGAGACTTATGGACTCAATGGAACACTCTATCTTCAAATCCTACTTTGGTTTTTCTTTGGCATCTCATTCTGCCTCATCTTTAATGGGGAATCTGGCTAGAAAGAAACAATAGGATTTTTAGGGACTCTTCTCTCCCTTCTCTCAAATTGGATCATAAGATTTGTGTTGTAATTAAAGATAATTTATTGACTGATATTTCTTTTCAAGAAGGTCCTAAGCTGGTATTCTCTCTGGGAGATGATGAGGTTGTTCAAAATTGGAAGTTGTCATGTGATGTTTCCCTACCTCTAACTAGAGGCAAGGCTTCTAGGAATGATGTATGGAAGGATCCTCTTGCTAGGTGGGTGAAAGTTAATTTTGATGGAGTTGTTAAAGGTAATCCGGTTCCTTCTAGTTTTAGGGGAGTGTTGAGAGATTCTAATGGTAGGTTTGTTTCCATGATGGCACTCCCTTTGGGAACCTAGACAAACAACTTTGCAGAAGCTTCAATAGCCTATCATGGTTTGAAGTTGGCTCATTCTAGAGGTTATGAAAAGGTCTAGGTTGAGGGTGATTCCCTCAATATTATCAATAACCTTAGGAAGATTTCTTCTCCCTCTTGGACAATGGAATCCCTAATCATTGATGCCTTAGATATATTTGGTACATTAGGCCAATGTTTCATCTCCCATGTTTATAGAGAGGGAAATAGTTTAGCTAATTTTTTTGCTAACTATGGCGTGAGTGATTATATGCAATGGGGAGAACGTGACTCCATTCCCCTTGAAGAAAATTCAATAATGCATCATGATTGACAAATGAGTTGAGAGGGGGATTCCTATAGTGATGGGGTTTTTTCACATGGTCTTGACATTGCATTTCCTTCTGAGGTGTAATTCCCTTAGAGGTAAGTCTATGTGGTTTTCTAATGGGCTTGAGGCTCAAATGGCTAGGAATTCAATGTTCATAATTCCTCTCTTCCATCTAGTCCTTTCCACACAGATTATGTGTTTTTGGAAAGCTAAAGTATTCTTGAGGTTTCTTTGTATTCTCTACAAGTTCTCAAGATTTCTTTGTCTCCTCTACAAGTCTTTATTTTTGTTAGGGAGCTTACCTATTGCAACGATGAGGGATGATCAAAATTGAATAGATCCTATCTTCTGTGACAACGTAAAATGCAATGAGAAGGTTTGGATATTGTTGGAGGTAGGGGAGTGACTCCCTACATGCAGAGGTTGCATGGCCATGATTTGAAGACGTCAAAATAATATCTTGAAGGATGGAAAAATTATGTTTTTTAAATTGGGGGAATTGAGTTCAATATTACGGAGGATCTCATTGTTGAAATCATTGGCTTGTCGAGTGATGGTAGAAAAGTATATAGGGACAAAAATGAATCTAGTGAGACATTGGATATCTTCTTCAAAGATGATGAGATGTGGAAGTTGGAAAAAGCTAAATGTGGAGGTTATTATCACTCTTCAATCAAGGCTATATGGAGAGATGTTGTGTAGGAAATTATGAGGTATTTAACCCTCGACATTCACTTCTTTGTTCTCTCAAGGTATCACTTTGTTTTGCTTAATCATTTTAGGCACAAAAAGAAGGTGTCTTTTCCTTTTTATTTATTGGTTTCTTTGGAACATGGTATAAGAGATAACAAACGCAACCCCAAGAACCCAGTCCTTCATGAAGGTTTATTTATGCTGATTTATAAGTATGTTAAGTCTTTTATTCTCCTTGATCAACCCAAAATTTCTAATCTTGGGAAGAAGAAGAAAGATTTTGTGTATGTTACAGGGTTAGAGGATGAGTCTAGTGATGAATATTATGCCCTTGGGTTGGAATCATCTATGGATGTTGATTCAGAATCTTTGGCCATTTTTGAGGCCAAGAGAAGAAAAAAGAGAAACCCACCTAATACCTCTAGGGCTAATGAATATGAAATGGGTGGTGAGGAGGAGGTGGACTATTCCTATTACAATTAGAAGTCTAAGACTGTGAAGGTGATGGGAGGTAAGAAGCTGAAGGGTGTTGTTCTAGGTAATACAAGCAAGGAGGATATTGGTTACAGGGTCCAGATAGGGGTTTCCCTTGGTTCTAAATTGATGAGAAAAGAGGGGCCAAGGATGAGGAATCTCCCAAAGAATCCTAAGAGGAAATAGGCACAAGAGCATGATGGTAATTCATAGGGTGATGAGGATCAGATGATGGAGTAGGACTTGGCTAAAGGTGATGTTATTTCTAGTCAAAAAAGGAAGGCAACCATGGACAATGTCACTACCAACAATGACTCCAAAGAGGATAGTGTGGTTGACAGGGATGGTTTCAACATCAGGATGAAATATATTCTTGATTTTCTTAGCATGGTGAAAGAGGGTTCCTTAACCCTATTTAAGCTTTTTAAATGGGTCTTCCACAAAATAAATTTTAAAAATAACAATGTTGACGAGTCTTCTTCCTATAGGGGCCCTAATTTTTAGGCTCAAGTTAGTAAGGTCCAGCTTGAGGTTAATCAAATTTTTGATACTCTTAAAATGAATGTTGATAAGATGTTTAAAATGAAAAATTACTATGAATAGAGAATTGTTGTCCTTGAAGAAAATTTGGAGCATGTCAATCATAAGTTAGAGAAGGTTCTTGAGGTGAGTAAGCATGCTACGTGTAATGAAGCCAAAGGTTTTTCTTTGTTGAACAAGAAAGCCAAAAAGTGGTTGGGGGATGATTCCGGTGTGAAAGATGTCATGGTTGGAGTTGGAGCCCAATAAAAAGTGGTGAGTGAGATAGATCCTTCAACTGTAACCCATAACAAAACCAAATTGAATGCCAATGCTGAAATTCCTATTGAGGAGGTAGTGGAAGCTATGAATGTTCATCAAAAAATCATTGATAGTGACCTAGAAGCAGCAGACATCCTGAAGAATCTCTAGTCTTGTGTTGTTTTCTATGCCTTTTTTTGGCTGTTGTTTTGCTATTTTTTGGATTCTTTTTGGCTGCTTGTGATGCAAAGAATGGAAGCTAAAACTTCACACAATTATAATCTCAGCAAACTCAAACAATTTTTCCTTGTTCATCCATTTTTGACTAACCATGCCTTCACAAAATACATGGTTCCATAAGCTACCAAACACCCAAAATTGCAAATCAGGGTTCCAAACTCTTACTGAGCCCTCAAATCACCTTAAACATCATAAAGATGACTGATTCAAGACAAAGAAAATTCCCTCAAACACTAAACTCGCACTTTTCTAAATACCCACTCATAAGAGGTCTATTTGCTTGTAGCATTCCACAGTGACAAAAATGGTTACAACTTTCAAAAATATTGAATCTCCCAAAATATAACATAGATTCAAGGACCCATTTGGGCCTCCTCAAACATATGAAGAAACCAATTATACTTGTTTTGTAAAGTACCCTTCTAAAACTGACTGTCCTATAGCAATAAGGCTCAATTAGGCCTATTTTTCAAAGTGACTCTGTGAAATCCTTCTTTCAAATCACCAAACCCAATTTCAATTCTCTCAATTGGTCCTAAATAGACTGAATCCACAAATTTTATCAATAGAAAACACCCTAGTTCATCCAAATACAAAACCCTCACTTAAGCCATCTTAATCATGCTCATATAGGGGTATATTGAATTTATACTTTCCAAACCTTATTCCACTTTTCCAATGCCTCAAAAACCTTTAAATATGTCTTCACAAGCTTATTACATCATTTAGAATTGGTTTCTACTAGTCTTTCTACCCAAACTTGCTTCAAAGCATCAGATTTCACCAAAAAAATCATGAAAAATATGAACTGGGGCATCACTCCAAATTTAGTAACTCACCTTCCCTACTTTTGAAACCTCTTAAAATCAATAATCTACATATGAACATGCCATTCCACTAGGTTTTCACAAGTTCTATTTGTGGAATGGCCTTAATTTTCCATTTTCTTACACCAAACCCTCAAAACAAGATTTACATACCCATACTCAGAAAAAAAAACTCATAAAATGCTTCAAATGAAATGAAAAGCAACAAAATAAAAACCAAATTGTAGTCACTTCATGCCTCCATCCAATCCAATAGTTTTTATATCAATTTACTACTTTACGAACTAGTGTTGAAGGCTACAACAACATTTTACCAGAAAATTACAGAAATATAGAGTTCTTTTGGTATTATTCCAACTTTAATACAAACTCTAACCTTCATTCGAGCCTCTTACAAGAATATTTAAGCTTGACCCCTCAAATACTAACTTACCCAACTGATCTAAACCAACTTTTAACTTCCTAACCGTTGGTATTCCAATATTTGCATTTTTCACTTTTGACAATATGACACTTTTGCACTTTTTAAATAACTTTTACAAAATTTGCAAAAAGGACTCATACTGACCTCCTAGGACTTAAAACCAACTTATTCAAGTTTAAAATGGTCTAGATGACCTTATTTCATGATCAAATTACTAAGCTTAAACTAGGAAACCAAAATTTCTTCATGGAGGCTTAAACTTGACAAGGTGCTCCTACACCAGCTTGCTTTATTTTTAATTATTTGTTGAAGCAACATTTTTTTTTTAAATGGTTTCAAGGTCAATTTAAAACCTGTTTTACCTATAATCAAAAATACTATTGATTGACCTAGGTAGTACTCATAATTTCATCAATGAAAAGTTAGCTACTTGTCTAAATTGTTTTATATATTCAACAACAGAGTTTGAGGTCTTGATTGTAGATGGTGGTACTGCTAGTTTTTTTGGAAAGTTCCATAGCATTAAATTATCTATGGGATATTATCACCTTGATATCCCAATGTATACTATGTCCATGGGCACAACAAATATTATTTTAGGAGTACAATGGATTACTAATTTGGGAACAATTGAGATGAACTTCCAAGAACTATTCATGATATTTCAATTAGAAGGAAAGATAGTAGGGCTAAGAGGGATAAAGGAAAAGTGTTGGAAAGTGTGCCTCAAATTTCTAGCTTGCAACCTTAGAACTTGGTGTATTTTCCTCTTTTTTGTAGGTTTTGATAAATTCATAACCTCCAATAGAGGCTGTGAAGTTAGGATTTCGGACGACATAGCGACTTCATATGGATTGACACAATAGTGGACACTTGTCAGCTCGATAACTCATGGTGAATGATGGAGGTAGTGGGGAACATGATAGTATAATATAATATGATGTTGATTAACAATCATGATAAGATCTAATCCAATAGTGCTCGTTTACTCTATGCTCCTTTGTGATGAAGACTAACAAAATTTTGTGGAGGGAGCATAATTGTTTAAGCAGTTGACATCTATCGGCTTGATCAATGATTGATTAAAACTTAATCTAATGGTTTCCGCTAGCCCTGCACCTCTTGTGGTGGGTCTCGAGTGACTCTCGTAGGGTGTGTGAACTTTAGGCATGTGTTGTGGTGGACCCAACTATTACCAGGTTGGAAAGCGATGGTTGGTTACTGACTATTGATAGTTGGTTGATGGTTGATCTGGAAATTGAACGGACATCGATGCCAATACAGTTGAAAGAATTGGTTTTCTGGAACCGAAGTAGCCATGGCTGGTTGACAATGATATATATTGAATCACTCTATATTGTGATGTGCTTAGTCAATTGATTAATGTTCTGCATTATATGTTTATGAGCATTGTAATAGTGTGGAAGAACCAAATCTGTATTGAGGATCTATGTACGAGGTTGATTTGGGAAATCTTTTTTCTTGTGAATTAACATCTGAGAGTGGAGTCTAGAACTTTGAATGTAACTATTATTTACTATAATATAAATTGAATTTACTTGGTGCATGGGTTTTTCTCCCTTAAGAGTTTTCCCATGTAAATATGGTGTTCAATTTTGTGTGTGGATTTATCTATTTGTTCCTATGTATGTGTTTCTTAAATGAACTATATTTGTAATTGAAAGTAAAAGTATCATATGCATTATTTCTCCTGTAAGATTGGAATTAGGAAGGTGTTACTACATGTTTCTTTCCTTACAAGTGGTATCAGAGCTTGGCCAATTGTGGTAATCTTGTGGGTGAGTCAAGTTTTTTGTGCTAGTCTTGTCCAGTGGGAGTCTTGTAGAGAAAAACTAGTTGTCTTGATTACAGATTGAGATGGCAAGAACATCAAGAAAATAAGGAATCAAAAAATTTAATGGCAGCAATTTTGAGTTGTGGAAACTCAAAATGGAAGACCTATTGGTGGATAGAGATCTTTGGATTGCTATTATGGGGAAAAAACTATCAGGCATGAAACAAGAAGATTGGGACCTCATAGATAGAAAAGATAGAGGTTTGATAAGAATTTTTTTGGCTAATTCTATTCTCTTGAATGTCCATGAGGAGAAAATTGCATCTTCATTATGGAAGAAACTTGGTGATATTTATCAAGGCAAGTCTTCAGTGGACAAGTTATTCCTGAGGAATTTATACTCCTTGAAGATGGAAGAAGGAGAATTTGTAGTAGACCATCTGAATTCATTTAATATGATTGTTACACAGTTGGTATCTGTGGATGTGAAGATAGAGGAGGATCTTTGTATGCTTCTATTATGTTCCTTACCTAACACTTGGGATAATCTAGTAATGGATATTGGAAGTACAACAACCACCTTTAAAAGGGAAGACATGGTTGCTTCATTATTATTAGAGGAAATGTGAAGGAAATATTCTAAGATGGCCAAGGAGGCTCTTGTTGTTCAGGGTAGATCAAAGGAGAGAGGAAAGAAGAAAGGAAAGAAGTCCAAATCTAAATATGAGGGAAAATCTCAGTCACCTAACAAAAAGTCCAAGGTGAAATGCTAGAATTGTGGGAAAACTAGTCATATCTGGAAGGATTGTAAAGAGGAGAAAAAGAAGAATAACTCTTTGGATAATAATTCTTCTTAGTGACTCGGATGCTTTCATTGTAGCCTTGGTGACTCAGGCATCAGATGATGTATGGCTGATTGACTCAGGAACATCTTTTCACATGACATCACATAGAGATTGGTTTATGAAGCATGAAAAGTATGATGGTGGAAAGGTGTATCTAGAAAGTGATTCATCTCTAGAAATTTTTGGTTGAGGAAGAGTCATAATTTGATTCCCTGATGGAAGAATAAAAGGGATTGATGGCGTAATGCACATACTAGGTCTCGAGTGAAATTTTCTTTTTGTAAGTAAGTTTAATGATGTCGGTGTGCAAGTTTCTTTCTCAAGTGGTGGCTATAAGATGAATAGAGGTTCGATGGTGCTAGCTAGGGGTGCACGCATTGGTACTCTATACAAGCTGGATGCACAAGCTGTTCAGTGTAATAGTGTCTGTAAAGTCAAAAAAAATTGCTCATATAGAGAAGGAGAATGAAGTTCCTTTGGGTGAAAACTCTTTGGAGGTGAAACTCCCAATAGAGAAAACTATGTTGTGGCATCATATAATCAGTCACATAGGAGATAAAGGCTTAAAAGCCTTGAAAAATAAAAACCTGGTAGAAGGGCTTGATGATCATAACCTTGAGTTCAATTTTTGTGAACATTGTGTTTATGGAAAGCAACACCGAGTTTCATTTTACTCTAGTCCTCATAATTCTTTTGGTGTACTGGATTATGTTCACTCTAATGTATTTGGTCCAATGGATGTTCCTTCATTATCAAAGCCTAAATACTATGTTTCTTTTATTGATGATTATTCAAGAATGGCATTTTTATACTTTCTTAAATTTAAATTAGAAGTGTTTAGTTGGTTTAAAGAGTTTAAAAACTTGGTTGAAAATTAGAATGGAAGGAAATTAAATGCTTAAGGATAGATAATGGCAATGAGTTTTGTTTTTGCAAATTTCGAAATGTATTGCAAAGACCATGGGATCAAAAGGAATAAAACTACGTCTTATACTCCATAGTAGAATGGAGTTGTTGAGAGGTTAAATAGGATGTTGATGGAAAGAGTGAGAAGTATGTTGAGTAGTGTTGGTCTGGAGAAGAATTTTTGGGCTGAGGCTATGGCTACAACATGTTACTTGATTAATTATTCACCTAGTTCAACTCTTGTTGACAAAACACCTATGGAAGCGTGGTCTAGTAAGAGGCCCTCTCTGAGACATATTTGTGTCTTTGGCTATGAAGCATATGTTTATGTGTTGAATGAGAAAAGGTCTAAGTTGGAGAAAAAATTTGTAAAATGTATCTTCATCAGCTACAACATTCGTGTGAAAGGATACAAGCTTTGGAATCCTATTATTGAGAAGGTTGTGTACAAAAAAATTGTAATCTCTCGAGAGATGAAACCTTCTATAGTTGATCTATAGTCAAAGATAGGAGAAGAAGATGAAAAGAAGAATGATGTAGTTGAAATTCCTCCAACTCCAGATAAAGAGGAACTAAAAATTCAAAGTGTACCTAAAACTAAGGAGAGCTCTAGCAGCTTTGAAATTTATGAACAAGAAGAAGAACCACAACCTCACCCGCACCCTCACCCTGTGAGGAGGTCTACGCATGAGAAGCGACAACCTGAAAGGTATGGTTTTTCCATGTTGGATGTAAATTGTGCCTATTCTTTGATTACAAGCACTGATGAGCCTAGGACTGTGAAAGAGGCAATTGAAATGTTTGATTCAAATTCTTGGTTGGAAGCCATGAATGAGGAAATGGCATCATTAGAAAAGAATGAAACTTGGAGTTTGGTGCCCTTTCCTGAAGGTCAAAATCCTATTGGTTGTAAATGGATATTCAAGAAGAAAATCAATATGGATGGGAGTGTTGAAAAGTATAAAGCTAGGTTGGTCATGAAAGGCTATTCCTAGGTAGAGGGAATTGATTATGGAGAAATATTTTCTCTTGTAGATAAGTTGACATCTATCAGATTTATATTGTCACTTGCAGCAACATATGACTTGGGTGTGAAGACAATGTTTCTTCATGAAAATCTTGAAGAAGAAATTTATATGTCCCAACTTGAGAACTTTGTGAAAAAAGGTAAAGAAAATATAGATTGCAAGTTAAAGAAATCTTTGTATGGTTTAAAACAATCACCTAGAATGTGGTACTAGAAGTTTGACACATTTTTGTTGTCATTGGGATTTGTAAGATCAAAATCTGATCATTGTGTGTACTTGAAAACTAAAAATGATCGAGTTCTTATTATTTTCATGTATGTTGATGACATGTTGTTCATAGAGTGCCAGTGTGGGCAGGGTGCAGGCAGGAGGTGAGACCCAGGAGGGAACAGAGAAGCTTTGAACTAAACAGTGAGGCACAATAATGCTGGGATTTGCAACCAGCTTCGAACATTCAGGTCTTTTGGGAGGCAGAAGCTTCTTGTAGAGGATTGCATTCAATCTCACAGATCGGGAGGCCGCAGCAGAGCTGCCTGTGAGGGCAGGTTTATTAAACCTGGTTTGCTGGAGCTTCAGACAATTTCCGCCCAGGAGGAATTTTTTCAGTGGTTTTGTTGTCAAAGAACCATGGGGATGTTGTGAAGAGATTTTTTAGATATTTGAAGGGTATTTCAGAGTATGCATTGTGTTATCATGGAAAATCAGTTGGATTACAAAGGTTTTTAGCATTCGTGGGTATGTGGATTTTGATTGGGTAGGGAACATTAACAGTAGAATATCCACCAGTGGATACATCTTCATGTTATTTGGTGGTACAGTTAGTTGGATGAGCAAGCAACATGATGTAGTCGCTTTATCTACTACAAAATCATAATATATGGTAGTTGTAACACATGAAAACAAGAAAGATCAAAGCAATAACAATGCAATTAAACTCTAATGCAAACTAAGCTAACAACAAAGAATATTGGAAAGATAAAAGTGTAAATAATAGAACCATCTCACTGAATATCTATGCAATTCCATGTATAGCCTTGATTGTCCTTCTCCATTTTTCTGTTTGTAGTATAATTTCCCTCAGATTTCTCTGTGCAAGTATAGCCTGTGATAGTGATTTAGCAAAACATCGAAGATTCATATAATAGATTGCTTCCGAAATTCATAAGATTTTAGGACTTACAATGATGAAGGTCAGGTCAATTTATAGAAAATTGATTGTGCGAATGACAGGCTCAGATTGAAAGATAGATAGACAATTCAGATTAAAAGATTTGGCATGCATTGAGATTAGTGTCAGTAGTGATGTGAGTGATAAAACATGAAAGGTGGGAATTAAGATTAAATAATAATTTAATCTTTAGTTGAAAGTATTCAAAAATTAGAAGAATAATGATTGCATGTAAAGGATAAAGATGGAATAAAAGAAACGATCTGTTCGAATGCACAAATGAATGAATTAATTAAATAAATCTATTTAATTAATAAATGTTTGCACGAAGAAGAATTAAAACTAGATAACTGACCGATTAAATAAGGAAGTCTCTTCGTTAGAAATAGACAAATATTAGATCAAGAGATAACAAATTGATTTAATTAAATCTTGAGTTAATTGGTGAATGAATAATTAGATAAGTGATTATCCAATTATAGAAGAATATGCTAGGAATAGTTCTTTTTATGAATTAAATGATTATTTAATTCAACATTTGAAATTTGTGGATTAAATAAATTAAGATTTATTTAATTGATTGAAGAAAAAATTTAAAGAATAATTAAATAATTAAAACATTTATTTAATTATAATTGAAGGTGTGATAAGAATAATTTCAATAAGAATTTATTTAATTTCAGAAAGAGGATGAAGTGAATTAGTGACATAATTAAATAAAGAATATTTATTTAATTAATCAGGATTGAATAAAGATAATTATGAATTAATTAAATAATTAATGTTATTTAATTAATAGAGGAATAAAGGTTAAAATGACTCTAATTAAATAATTAAAGTTATTTAATTAATAGATGAAAAAGGACTTTAGAAAATAATCAAATAATTAACATTATTTAATTATGACAATGAAGGTAGGAATTATGAAGAAATCGAAGTCGCAGGCTTAGACCAATTTTTAGTGTCTACATTTTGCCCCTCTTTGATACAATGTCATTTCAACATTGTGTCAAAGAAAATCAGTGAAAAACATGCCCCAGTCGTGCCCCAGTGTGAAATAGGTAAGGGTATGCCCCCTCAAGAAAAATGACAATTTTTTGGAAATAGTTCAGATTAGTCAATTGATAGCTAGAAGTTCAATGGTAGTGAAAGAAATCAATTTCAGTGAAGTTGTATAGGTGAAATGGTCATTTGAAGTTGAGAAAAAGTGTGGCCAGTACACACAGTTTGAAAAAAACCCTCCAAAAACCCTAGGTATAAATAGAAATAGTGTGGATTTTCAATTCATTTGCACCCCTCAAGTTTGGAAATTGTGATTTTTGCTCTGGATCTCTCTGCAAACATGTCACTGATTCCATACACAGAGCACTGTAGATATCGGATTCAGACATTCAGATGGCTAGTAGACACAGGACCCCCGGTATGTAGTTGAAAACCATCTTTTGAAATTTTGTTTTTCATGCATTTTTAGGAACTTAATGCTTTATTTTCAAATGCGTCATTTTTTAAATCAACGCAAATGTGTGTGATCAACACAAGTGATTGTGGAATGACGCATTTGTAAAAA